>PVLC010020629.1:0-29023 GCA_004027655.1 Graphiurus murinus | reverse complement strand
TTTTTAGCCTTTTTAAAAAATCTGGAGAGTAAAGCTACTCCACCCCCTTGGAAGTTTCTCTTTGTTTCTTTACCGCCAAACTTCGGAAGAGCCCAGCCCACCTGAGCAGCACACACCTGAAAAGAGGAGGAGCCAGCTTTTCTGTGACCTGCCCTCACCTGGAGCCCAACCTATCGATTACTTGGAACTTGAGAGAGAGGGGCTGGAAATGAGGACCCCGCCCTCTCATATATCCCCTGGACTTCCATGTGTTCCCTCTCTTGATCGGGAACATGCCCTAGGACTTGGTCGTGGGGGACCCCTGTCTCCCTTTCCGTTTTTTTGCATCCCAGTTTTTTCTTTCCCAGTTTTTCCTTAAATTAAACCTGCCAGATGTTGTAAATGATATGTGTTAAAATTCTTTTTTTCACAATATCAAGAACCTGGATTTTATATTATCTTATTTTTGGGGTACATTCGGCACCCCATCACACACACATGGACCCAGGTAAGAATGCTTGGGGAGAAGTAACACCCGAGTAGTCGGGCGTCCCAGGGGTTATGCATGTATGTGCTTGAGTGAGCTAGTGTGGAGTCTGGATCTGTCATTCAGTTATATCGCCCCAGGGGGCGATTCATAGAGCATTAGGCCTCCTCTCTAGGGAGCAGAGGAGCCAGTTAGGGGTTTTAACTGGCCCGCCAAGAAGGGCCTACCTTGGATATATTTCCCTTGAGAGAGATGGACAGAGAAAGACGAAGCATATCAGGAGAGGCATACTAGGCCTCAGTTAACTGAGTCAAGCATCCAGTGCGGTTACACAACCAGGAAGGCCAGGGTGGTAAGTAAAGGCTGTGTGTGTACTTGGATGAGACTTACCAGGTGTGGAGTCTGAATCTGCCGTTCTATTATATCTTTGGCGCTTCATATGGCATAAGGCCTCTTCTCCCAGGGTGGGGAGGGAGCCAACTAGGGGCTTTAACTGGCCTGCCAGGAATCTCCTACCGTGGATATATTTCCCATGAGGGAGATGGACAGAGAAAGGTGAAGTGCATCTGGAAACCTCTAGCAGGGTAGACTGGGTTTCAGCCAAGTAACTAGTTGCGGTTCTACAACTAGGCAAGCCGAGATGGGAAATAAAACTTCACCCATCGAAAAGGCTCCCAGGGAGAAAGAAGTATTAGAAGTATTCCTTCAGAAAGCCCCCTGGGGTATAATGCTCCAATATTGGGAAGAAAATCCCAGAACAACAGGCAAAAAGAAACACCAAATGATAAAATATTGTTGTTTCATTTGGACACAAGAACTCATCCTCAAACCATCAGTATTCTGGTCAAAATTTGGTTCCAGTGAGGATTGGGTTTTCCAACTGTTAATCAAATAGTTCAGTAATAATAGTTTAGTTCAAGAAGAAATAGATTATGTGCTCTGCTGGAAGAGGGGACCTGAAATCTTGTTCCCTATGAGGGCAGAAATGAATGAGAACAAGGGCAAAAACGGCAATTGAGATCCCCTTGACTGTTTATCTCTGCCCTGGAATTCAGGGAACCAGCAGACTGACCCATCTCAAGCCACAGAGGAGGGAAAGGAAGAAGGGAGGGAAACTGAGTTGACTGCAGCGACTTTGGATCCCTCCACCCCCATTACGTACCTCTTTTCCCTGACTGAGAAGAGAGGTTCAGCAATGTAGACAGGATGTCCAAAATTTCCCGTTTCCTTCTGAAAGGAAAAGGGCTTTTTTACCCACTTGGTGGAGGGGCTATTGCCTTTGTAAACGCCCCTCTAACTAGTTCCAAGGCTAGAGCTCTAAGAAAGGAACTCAAGCCTCTTATAGAGGACCCCCACAGGGTCTCAGACCAGCTAGATCAATTTTTAGGGCCCTAGATTTCCACATGGATTAAACTGATGTCCATTTTGGGCATCCTCTTTTCTGGAGAGGAGAGGGCAGCCATTAGACGGGCTGCCATGGGCACATGGGAACAAGAACACCCAGCAGGCCCTGACGTTCCAATCAGGAGTTTCCCAATCAGGAGACCCCATGAGATAACAACAACCCAGAACTAAGAAGTCATATGAGGGACCTTCAGCAACTAATAATTAAGGGAAAAATAAATGTTACTAGTACAGAAAAGAGGGCCATTAAAAAAAAAAAAAAAAAAAAAAAAAAGGAATGCATGCCTGGACCTAAAGAAGGAAGAAAATGTTATACCCCTTATGACTTTTGAGGAAGACTAGGGGAATCAGGGGCTTTTATGAAAATGGGTCCTACCAAGATCCCTTGATAAATTTGCAGGTATGCCCTAAAGGGGTGGAGTTAACATTCCTGGTTGACTCTGGAACAGTCAGATCCTCCTTGCCCATCACCCCCCCATCTTCTGGTAAAGTAAAAAGAATGAACCAGACTCCCATGGACAAAATGTCTCCCAACTGCCCTCAGGATTAGAACGGCCCCCCATAAGGAGATTCAGATACAGAGATTCAGATAATGGAAGTCATAAGGTTCTGGGAATTAAATGGAAATACCACACACCCTGACATCCCCCATCTTCTGATAAAGTTGAAAGAATGAGCCAGACCTTAAAACAAAACAAAACAAAAAACAACAACCCCCGCCCCCAAATAACTAAGTTGGTCTTAGAAACCATATTCCCATGGACAAAATGTCTCCCAACTGCCCTCAGGATTAGAACGATCCCCCATAAGGATATTGGCCTGTCACCATATGAAATCCTCTATGGGCTCCCTTACTTCGGCCCAGGCTCAGGCATACCAACCATGGAGACCAAAGATCGATTTCTCAGAAATTATGTGTCAGGTTGATGTAGGATAGAAGAAATAATTAGGCAGGAAGGAGACAAATGGAAAAGAAAAATACAGATATCACTTTAATATAAACACCTAAAACTGAAGTGCGGCAGGCTCCATTCCACCTTTAAAAGTTCCTTAGGCCCTGCCCCCACCTAAGAGCCAGGACAAAGGACACTAAAAATTTACAGCCAAGGGCAGACCCATCTTGAAACCTGAGAAAGAAGAAGGACTCAATTTGGACCACCTACTCAATTTGCGCCCACCAATACCTGAAAAAGGAGGAGGTCCAGACCTCTTCTGTGCCCAGCCCTCTTAAAAGCCTATAAAGGAAGAAGTTAACCACGCCTCTCCCTCTTGGGATCTGGGAAGCGCATCAGGACATGAAGATGCCCGCTCACCTGTTTTTCTCCCTTTTCCCTTATTTTCCTAAATAAATTCCTACTTTTTGTTCCTAAATGACACGTGTTAAAATTCTTTTTATCACGGATGCCAAGGACCCACATGTGGGACCGGGTTATCCCACAACAAGGTCTCTCTTCTTCCTTGTCCTCTCTTACGGTACAAGGATTATTAGCCCAAACCCTACCTCTTGAATTTCCAGTGCACTTTCATCAACATGGTGACAGCGTCCTGATAAAGACCTGGAGGGAGGACAAGCTTGAGCCAGCCTGGGAAGGACAGTATCAGGTGCTGCTTACAACTCAAACAACTGTTTGCACTGTGGAAAGAGGTTGGACTACCTTAAGAAGAAGGGATCCTCACCACCCTGGGGAGGCGCTGTGCCCCATGTTCGGCAGCCAAATTGTTAGAAATAACTTTTCATAACATCGAGAAAAGGCATGTGTTCGAAAATTGCTTGGCAAGGCGATTTTAGTTTTTTGCAAAAAAGGGTACTTCCAAGTATGTGAGAGAGAGCAATATAATTGTATCTTTTCTGTCAAAGGAGTAGCTTGATTTAAACCACCATCTTGTAATCTGGTAGGGACAAAATTCGCATCTCTTAAGAGATTGTAGGTGTTGACCCTTCCCCATCTTCCCCTGTAGCTACCAGGAAGAATGTGAAGCTGTAACTCCCACCAATGGGAGTTCAGTGCAGGAGGAGCTTTGCGTTACAGATATAAGACCCACCAGGTTCTTCCTCAGGTGTGCTCTCTCTCACATACCTGCGAGCACCCTTTTTTTGCAAAAAAGTAAAATCTCCTTGGGGTTGTAGCTTGGAGGTAGAATGCCCCCGGGTTCAATCCCCAGTAGCCCTTCCCCCCCAAAAAAGCCACAAACAAAAAGAATAGAAAATACTTATACACCAAAGCTTCAACTGTTTTATACATACTGTTCCAAAGCATCAAAATACAAGGGAAGCTATCCAACTCATTCAATTAAAAACAAACAAACAAACAAACAAACAAACAAACAAAAAATAGAAAGCCAGTACTATAGAAAAATAATCAAGGAGGCCGGGCGTGGTGGCGCAGGCTTGTAATCCCAGTACTTGGGAGGCTGAGACCAGAGGATCCGGGTTCGAGGGGCTAGTCTCACCGACTTCCTGAGGCTCTCAGCAACTTAGTGAGATCCTGTTTCCAAAATAAAGAATAAAAAAATAGGGCTGGGGGTATAGCTCGGTAGAATGCCCCTGGGTTCCATCCCCAGTACTGTAAAAAAAAAAAAAAGAAAGAAAGAAAAATAATCAAGTAAGGATTAATTCAGGTGGTTGCCAAGATTAATCCCCAAATGTCAAGGCAATTTAAACTCTTAGCCCAAACATCTTCCTCCTGAACTAAGCCTGAGGGCTTTTGTTCTTACTCTGGCTTCCACTCTTGCTGCAGCCACACCCTCCTCCTCCTCTTAGTGTTCCTCCACCTCCCTCTGCCAGGGGCGAACACAATGATTCTGTGGGTTCTTAGCTCCAGTGGTGAAAAGCCAGTCAGAGACAAAGGTAGAGGTTTAATTCAAGAAGAGTAAAGAAACATGTTCAGGGGAAATGCAGGCCACCTCCAGAGTGGCCCAGTGATCTTTCACAATCCTTTTTATAGGATAACTAGAGAGGGGGTGGCTAAGGGCTCATGGCAGGAAATGGGGCAAGAAGGGATGAAGGCTTCTTTTCATTGAAGCTTAGGCTGGTGAAAGGTGACAATTCCTTTTAGATAAGAATCTCAGGGAATGGAGACATGAAGCAGGGCTCTGGGGAAATGTGAGACTTCCTCTAGGATCTGCCAATGGGGTGTGGGACATGGTGTGATTTTTTTTTCTCATGGACTTTCTCCCTAGGAAATCAAGCTTCTGACAAAGGGTGAGGGATTTAATGGCCTCAGGAATTTTAGGTATGGAGCTAGGCCATTATGACTTTTTTTTTTTTTTGCGATACTGGGGATTGAACTCAGGGGCATTCTACCTCTGAGCTGCACCCCCAGCCCTATTTTATAACAGGGCCTCACTAAATTGCTGGGGCTGGCCGCCATGAACCAACCTGTACTGGGATCACCCTCACCTCTTTCAGCTGCCTACAGGCAGATGGGGTTGTATCATCTCATTGAGGTCAGATCACATGCAGGCTCTGCTCAGAGCCCTTGCAAGGTTTTGTAGCTCTTTCACAGTCTAACCCAAAGGGCACCTAGGCTGCTCTTCTTCCTGCACTGGCTCCCCCTCCCTGCCAGCTCTGCTTCTTCTTAGCAATGAATCATCACCTGACATGCTTATTTCTCTTTTCTTCCTCAACTAGAATGTGAGCTCCATGCTAGATAGCCCTTGCCTGTTAGCTCACTGCTGCTGCCATGCCACACAGTACCTGCCATATGGTAGGCTCTCAAATATTTGCTGAGTGAATGAATGAGTAGAATAATAATAAAACAGGACTTCTAAGTTTAAAAGTGCAGCCACACTTAAGAATGGTACTTCTGGTTTTCAGTGCATGGGGTGAGCCAGATACTGTCCTAAGCTCTGATGGTAGAGTGCTAAATACAAAGGTGAGTTTCTTGCCTATATAGAATGTAGTGGGATAGCTAAACAGTGGGCAAATAAGTGGAATAAATAATAGGAAGGGTACAATGGCCTGTGGGAACAGAGCAGGGAGAGCCCCATCTAGGCTAGGGGCGAGGGCCAGGCTGACATCTGTTCACATTAAGAGCTGATGGAAGAATAGGAGTTAGTCATGTGGGAAGGTGAAGATGGGTTCCTAGCAGCAGGAGTAGCATGTTTAAAGGCTCAGTGGCAAAAGCATTTATAAATCTCTAATAAAGTACTACCAGGTATAAAGTGGCTTTGAGGAGGAACAAACCCAATAGCAATAAAACACAACTGTGGCTCATAGGTGAGCACTGAGTTTTGAAATCTGATGGTAGATTGATATAATGGCCTAAGACTGCTTCTTTCTTTCTATGTATCCATCAGCACTGGGAGGTCTGAAGCAAACATATGTGTAGTCAATAAATTCAATGTAGAAAATAAGGAGTTACAGTGGCAGTAGTCAGCACAAAAATGTTTGTGCTTTGGCCAGGGACAGGGGTTCATGCCTGTGATCCCAGTACTTGGGAGGCTGAAGCAGGAGAATCACAGGTTGGAGACCACCCTCAGCAACTTAGTGGGATCCTGTTTCAAAATAGGTGACAGAATTAGAAGAGGGACTATAATTCGAATTTTCTTCTGTTTGACTCCCAAACCTGTATTATTTTTATTAGAGTAGCTCTAACACAATGTGACAGGTGCAGAGCTAGAATCGGGTTCTTTTTCACTATTGAATTTATTTCCATAATACTGCTAAGATTATGTTTCAAATTCTATCCAGCACATCACAGAACATTGATTGGCATTCTTTATCTGGTGGGAGATGCAAAACTTAATTTTTGAAGGGTTTGAATAATCAGTGATCCTTTATTTTATTGGGTTGCTGCATTTCATTAACTTTTAGTACTGAACACATAAGTATTAAGAGGAAGTCTGGAAAACTTGCTAGGTCCCAGAGTTAGACCTCCCTGCTCCATTACATAGATACAAATCAACTTCCCTTCATAATCAGTATCAATCTCCTTCCGGTTGTTGGTATGAACCTAAATAGTAGTCCTAACTTCCAATTTAGTAAGAACATTGTGGTTTGTGATACAACTTTAAAATTCTGTGAATGGGTCAAGATAGAATGTTCTCACTTCCAAATCTTTCATTTATTTATTTATTTTGGTACTAGAAATTGAATCCAGGGGTGCTTTATCTCTGAACTACATCCCCAACCCCATTTTATTTTGAAATAGGGTCTCACTAAGTCACCTCACACTGGCCTTCAACCTATGATCCTCCTGTCTTAGTCTGTCAAGTAATGGGATTACAGGTGTGTGCCACCATGCCCGGCTCAGCTGAAAATTATTACTTTCCTTGCTTATACATCTTATTTATCAATATCTCCATGTATCTGTTATTTTCTTTTTTTTTTTTTTTTCTGGTACTGGAGATTGAACTCAGGGCATTCTACCTCTGAGCTACACACCCATCTTAATTTTATGTTTTATTTTGAAACAGGGTCTCACTAAGTTTCGGAGGGCCTCACTAAGTAGCTGAGGTTGGCTGCAAACCTGCCATCCTCCTGTCACAGCCTCCCAAGTACTGGGATTACAAGTGTGTGCCACGATGCCTGGCTATCACTGTTATTTCTGACTCTGCAAACAATTACTTAATAGTTTTTCATAATTAAGAAACAGGCCAGAGATAGAGTAGCTTCTTGTCCCTAAAATTTCTCAGGTTCCAATAGGAAGCAAATATAACAGTTTGTTTCCTGTTACTATTCAAGTCATAAACTAAGTCCTAAAGAAGCAAATTGAATGTAGGGGGGAAATCCATTAAAAAACTTTCATTAAAAATGGGGAATAATTTCATTAAAAATGGGAAACACCTTTTAACTGGTACAGTTTTACAACTTTCCCAAGGGTCACTGTGAAATGATTATAAGAAAGGCTAGTACATTCTTTTAGCCAATCAATGAAATTTGATATGTTCTTGCTACGTATTCTATCTTGGAATGGGAACTTGGATATGGGAAGTGGGATAAGATGCTAGAAAATGACCCACATGTGCTGGGGGTGTGGCTCAATGGGGGAGCACTTCCCTAGCATGCACAAAGCCCTGGTTCAATCCCCAGCACCACACCACAAAAGTAGAGAGGAGAATGAAATTCAAGATACAAACCCTCCCCAAAACAAATTCCTATGTAATAAATGAGAGGAACATATAAAAATTGCTTAGTTTATTTTTAAAGAGACTTACACACATAATATTATAAAACTACAGGCTAGCTGGGAATAGTGGCACATGCCTGTAATCCCAGAATTTGGGAGGCTGAGACAGGAGGATTGCAGGTTCGAAGCGAGCCTCAGCAATTTAGCAAGATCCTGTTTCAAAAATAAAGTAGGGCTGGAGGTGTAGTTTGGAGGTAGAATGACCCTGGGTTTAATCTCCAGCACCACAAAACAAACAAACAAAAAAACTATAGGCTATTATTTTGAAAAAAAAAAAAAAAAAACAAAAAACCATCCATTAATTATATTGTACTTGCCTTAATTCTATCTATGTTACTAAAATTAGCACATATTCATTGGCTACATCAAAGTTAAAGGTAGGTTGTACATATTTCTGTATTAGGAATGAGACTATAGTTATCTTTATCCAGGATATTTTAAAACCTCACAAAAAAAAACTAGTAAAAATGTGCTTTATATGCATTGCCATGCACTAATCAAATAATCTACAACAGTCCAAATGGCTATCAAGCTACAAAAATATGTACCCCTGAAGCAAAAACAGCAGTAAAACCCATGAACCTCCCAACAACGACGCTATACTCATAAGAAAATGCCAGAGGTGATGACAGGGTAGCTTCTGTCAGTAATCTTTTTTTTTTTTTTTTTGCGGTACTGGGGATTGAACTCAGGGGCATTCTACCTCCAAGCTATACCCCCAGCCCTATTTTTTATTCTTTATTTTGAAACCGAGTCTCACTAAGTTACGGAGGGCCTCACTAGGTAGCTGAGGCTGGCCTCGAACCCGGATCCTCCGGTCTCAGCCTCCTGAATGCTGGGATTACAAGCGTGCGCCACCACGCCCGGCTTCTGTCAGTAATCTAGTGAGCTCTGTGGAATAGGATCTGTATATGTACACTTCGAGGTATTCTTGTAAAATTATGAGCTTTGTACAGGAAACAAGTTTCTTAGAAGCAGAATCCCAAGTAAACTCAAAACACTCATTTTCATTTGTGGCTACTAGTGATCTTTAGTAACTCACTCAGTGAGTTACCAGTAATGCTCATTGTTCCAAAAAGAGAAAATTTACAGAACTGTGCATTGTTTGCTAATGGGAACTAAGGAAAGGACTTTCATTTTTGGATCAGCTTATGTCCTGGCAGAAGGCAGTTGACTAAGAGCTTCTGTGTCCCCTAATGATGGCTACCATCTACACATATATTCCCTGCCTACTTCTCACAGCTATCACAGAATGCAGAAAGAAGGAAATCAGATTTTCTGGTAGATATAGATCTTTGAACTCAGACAAAAGAAATGAATTATAAAATAGCTTCCTACCATTTTTTTGCTAGGTCTTTATTGCACATAGCCGACCAAACTAGAGTGTTTTCTTAAGTTCTTTTCTTTCAGTTATTTGTGATTCTATCTGAATAATGTCTGCAGTGTTATTTTCAACTTTCTGACTGAGAGCTGTGTTGAGAACACTACTCTTGCAAACCAGAGTGCCTATTTTTTACCCTAACCCCAGGACAGCCCTCTACTGCTCATTTGTAGGCAACCAATTTATTCTTTCTCCTTGTTTATCCCAGGTCCACCAAGGTCACACTATCCAGCTATATCATATCCCTTGCCACTCCTCCTTACTGCAGTCATTTACAGTCTCCACCTCTCCACCACGACTTCTCTCATCTTGTGGAGTTTTTTGTTTGTTTGTTTGTTTTTGGTGCTAGAGACTGAACCCCCAGGGGCATTCTACCTCCGAGTTCCACCCCCAGCCCTATTTTTAAATTTTATTTTGAAACAGGGTCTTGCTAGGTTGATGAGAGTCTCACCACTTGCTGAGGCTGTCCTTGAACCAATGATTCTCCTGTCTCAGCCTCCCAAGTACTAGGATTACAGGTGGGCACTTTTTTTTTTTTTTTTTTTTTTTTGTGGTACTAGAGATATTCTGGCTCTGAGCTACACCCTTAGCCCTATTATATTTCTTATTTTGAAACAGAGTCTAGTGGCTAATGCTGGCCGTGAGCCTATGATCTTCCTGTATCTGCCTCTCAAGTATTGGGATTACAGGATATGCCACCACACTTGGCTTTTGCAGAACAATTTTAATAATCAAACAGAGGATTCATTTAAAATTTTGGGCTCTAATTCTGACCTCTTTCCCTCTAGTTTTCTTTGATAACACCTCAATTGCCCACTCCTATGTACATATGCTAGGTCTTGTTATAAATATTTAAACTGCTCCCTCGTCTCAATTCTGAGCATCCCATATCCTGCTTTTTCTTTTCTTTCCAGCTCATTCATTCTGGTATCCATACTCTAATAGCTCTTTGACTTCAGCAGGACCTCCAAAATACTACGCTTACTATCTTTTCTCTATCTACTACCTATATTTTCTATTTTGTGTTCCTTTAGCTTAAATGAGTAACTCCCTTGTGTATGTTCTCAATTTCTTTGCTTCTCTTTTTGCTATACCCAACCCTGATTAAGTCCAACTTTCCATCAAGCACTGAATATAGCTCTTGGGAAGACACAGTGATACTAACTAGTTTTATTTTAAGTTCATGATTCATATCCCAAGATGGGCTGTAGAACTGCCTGACAATCCACTGAACACTAGTCAATTCAGTATCTCATTCTTCCAAATAACTAATTTACAAAACCTCTCACATTCTCCCTCATTGCTCTTCTGATAATTCTGCAGTGTCTTTCACAGAGAAAATAAGAGCAATCTAAAGGCAACTTCCACATCCAACTACCACAAAGTTCTTCTACTTAAGATGGCTCTTCTTCCAGATATCCACAGGGTTTGAGGTCTTTGCTCAACTCTTACCTTTTCAGACAGGCCTTCCCTCACTGTTACTATGCAAAACACTGTTCTCAGTCCTCTTGCCCAGCTTTATTTTGCTTCACAAGATTCATCACACTTGACAAACTATATAGAAATTTTTTGTTTCAACAGAGTGGGGTGGCCCATGCCTGTAATCCCAGTGCTTGGAAGGCTGAGACAGGAGGATCACAGTTATTAAGGCTATCCTCAGCAACCTAGTGAGACCCTATTTCAAAATAAAAAAGAAAAAAAAAAAAAAAAAAAAAAAAAAAAAAAAAAAAAAAAGAAAGAAAAGAAGGTCTTTTATTTTTGATTCTGCTCAGTCTTCTACATTCTCACTCTGGAGTATAAGCTTGGTGGAAGCAGGGGTTTTGTTTTGTGCCTGGAATAATATCTGGCAAGTATTAAATGATTATAAATACATACTGAATGAAGACAAAATATCCAAAAGCAAAATATTTTTGTTTGGAAGTAGAAATATTACAGTTTTTATTTCTTTTTCTGTAAAATGACAGTATTTAGTTGCTCCCAGAACACTACAATTTCTCTTGTGTGTGTGTGTTACTGGGGATGGAACCCAGGGGCATTCTAGCCCTGAGCTATACACCCAGCCCTATTTTACTCTCTTATTTTGAAACAGGGTCTCACAAAGTTGCAGAGAGCTTCACTATGTTGCTGAGGCTGGCCATGAACCTGACATCCTCAGTCTCGGCCTCCCAAGTACTGGGATTACAAGCGTGTGCCACCATGCCCAGCTCTGATATTCAATAAGGTTCTCTTTTGCTGTAGACAGCCTGGTATAAGGACAAGTACGGTCCTGAGGGTAGAGTGGGGGATGTGGTGGTGGGTGCAGAGAAGTTTGGCTTTTATCATCAGCTCTGTCGCTAATTAGTAAGTAATGTAACATAGGGTGAGTCATTTAATCTCTCATTGCCATGAGGGAGAGAGATACTTTTATCTACAAAAGAGATCTGCAAAACCAGTAAAAATCACTTACCACATACACCAAGAGCCTTTATTGGTCCAAAGTTCCATGGGAACTTTTGTAGGGTACAAAATAAAATTCTACTTTATAATCTAATGAATCATTAATAGTTTTTTTTTTCATAGCAAATAAACTATAGTGGATGAGAAATTTTTTTCTTGCTTTACTTGGTGGGCCTTATACATGTTAGGCAAGTGTTCTACCACTAAACTACATCCCTAGCTAGAGTTTTGTTTTTTTTTTTTTTGGTTCTGGGGATTGAACCCAGGAACATTCTACCTCTGAGCTACACCTCAGCCCTATTTTATTCTTTATTTTTATACAGGGTCTCACTAAATTGCAGAGAGCCTCACTAAGTAGCTGAGGCTGGCTGTGAACCTGGTATCCTCCTGTCTCAGCCTCCCAAGAACTGGGATTACAAATGTGTGCCACCACGCCCAGCTTGTAGAGTTTTTTTTTTCTTGTGGTATTGGGGATTGAACCCAGGGGCATTCTACCTCGGAGCTATACCCCCAGCCCTATTTTTTTATTCTTTAGTTTGAAACAGGGTCTCATTAAGTAGCTGAGGCTGGCCTCGAACCTGCAATACTGTCTCAGCCTCCTAAGTACTGGGATTACAAGCACGTGCCACCATGCCCAGCTACAGAGATTTCTTGATCAGAATAAAATCACTCTGAAAGTTTAAGATAATAATCTTAAAGCCATTTAAAAGTCATTTAAATAGAAAGGATGATCACGTTATTAAATTGTTCTTATTACGAGTATGCAGGAAAATGCTTAATTTAAATAAAAATACAATTTAAGACTCTCTTTGGTAATTAAATATATTTTGAAAATAGCATCATTTGTTTTTAAAATACAAATAAGTACTTGGTAATATCCACAAACTAACAAATATTTATTGATTCACATATATGCTCCTTAATAGCTGGATCTTGAGCAAGGCTCTGTCTGCTGGAGTCCTGCAAGGCAGATGATTCCAAAAGAAGGAATGTGTGCCATATCCCACTTTGCATTATGTTATGTTCTGGAAATTTGGGGTGCTTTGGGTTTTGCTTTCATATTAATTACACAAGAAAGTTTCTTAGAAACATGTGGCCTGACAGAAGTAATCTCTTAGCTAAAAAAGCAGTGCCTCAAGACAACCCATAAGAAATTCATTAACCACATACAAACATTAGTCAGGATACGGGCTTTGCAAGCTTAGTTACTAAACAGCCTATGTTCCCTCTCAGCACACAGGTATAGAAACAAAACAAATAAGCCAAAAGACTTAGGTCTACTATTTTATCTATGAGTAAAGAAGGCTTTAAGACAGATAGTTTGTCCACTTCCTCCTTGTCTTCCTAAAATTTCACTGGACACATTAACTCTCGAGCTGCCTGAGAAAAAGATAAGAACACTGCTTAAAGGAGCTAAACAAATAGTAAAGATTTAAACTAATGAATAGAGACTATTTGTTGTTAACCTTTAACACTGCTTTGTACTAAAAGAATCTTTATATACGTATTGTATTTTGTAACCTTTACTGTTTTCTTAATCCCATCAAATACCATGGGAAATAGCTTTTCCAGGTAAAGATGTACCTACTCAAGCTTTAGAAAAATAAGACTGTAAAAATTTCTATTCTATATGCCTCACTGCAAAAAGGACAGTATAAAAAACAGCTACCTACAAGCAATAAACAGATACACTTCAACACTGCATGCGGTGTGAGCATATTCTCGCGACCTCGTCTCAATCCACACCTATCGAAGGACCCAGGACCCCACTGCCTAGAGGGCTGGACCCCCAGCACATATATTCCTAAATTTCCCCTGAAGTTAAATTCAGTATATCCTATATATAAAAAAAATAGCAACCCCCACCAAAAAAGCACCACCAAAACAATTGTCAAGCAAAATATTTTTAATTAGTAGGCTGATCATAAATAAATCCACATAAAAGATTTGACAGAATTACAAAGAGTTTTGTGTTTCTTTTGTGGACTCAATTCATAATATGCATTAGCCAACCTCATTCTCTACTGTGACAAAAAGAGTTGTCATCCAACAATGCAGCACAGATAAAGCAATTCATATTCTGTAGTTACATTTTTACATTTTCTTTACAAATGTAACATTTATGTACATTATATATATATTTTTCTATAGTTCATGTACTGAAATTCTATCGTCTTTACAGGGAAAATGTTCAATTCATTGAATGAATACACATCATTCCTTGTTAAAAAGTAATTCATATAAACAAGTAACACGGTACCACTGCCTTTTGGCATCTCTTGTCAGAGTCCAAGTCCAGAAATGCTATATGAATTATAAGAAAACAATCTATCTAATTTTACATTATGACATATCATTCCACACAGCTACATGTATTTGCCGCTTGCAATGAAGAGAGTACTGTACTGCTGCACTACTGGAAATGTGTAGAAACCAACTCAAAGTGTACTTGGTGAACAGCATCGTCATGACCACGAACCTAGGCTGTAGAAAACCTGTCACGTTTGCTCTTCCCGTTACCTTCTGCCCAAGCTGAGAGTGCTGTGCACTGTGTCCTGAGACAACAGAAGTCTGCACTTCAGCTTCCCTATGTGCTTTCATGACAGATTATGCTTTACTTAGGTTAGGATCTTTGTCTTCTTATTCAGTATTTTTTCTATTTCACTTACAAATCTGCTGCTGAACATGAAGCAGAAATTCATAGTAAGAGAATGCAGCTTCTGTTCGGTCTTCAATCAAATGCTGAAAAAATTCCGTTTTGGCAGGACTCTCATCTCTAAAAAGAGAAAGGCACTTATCAAAAGTATATACTATTAAAAAGAATGACTGTACAGTTTTAAAATTACTAGTACATGGAGACTTTAGGAAAAATAGGATACGGGTATTATTCATCAAATAACATTTTACTACTAGAATATATTTGGGCAATTATTTAAAATGTGCTTCAAGGACAAGTAATTCCAGATAGACTGCACTGGAAAAGAAGACATCATAATTAAGTTACAGCAGTACTTACTTTACCACATGAAGAACTGGGCTTAATGGTCTCCCCTCTCTAAGCCACGTTATAAAGGATCTGGTTCTCTCTGATGACAGCGTGTCTACTTCTGGAAGATGTGTCTGGTAAAAGAAATGTAATTAGGAAACTATGTCCTTTCTCATAAACTTTAGCAGTATTAGAAGCAAATCATGATGCCTATTACCACTAATAACTGCCTATACTCTATCCCCATTCCCAATAGTAACAACCACACAAGTGAAATTTAAATTGCCAAAAAAATCTATTTACATTTTTCTGGGTAAGTAAAAAAATATGTATGTCACTGACATTTTATCTGAATACTGTATTTTTCTGTATGTTCATAAAACATACACCATGATTGGTATGTTACCAATACTATGTTATACCATCATGTTTCTTCTAAAGGAAATATTCAAATAAAGGAAGCTTCCACTAAGTTCTAAATTCACTTATTACACACACACACACACACACACACACACCTATTTTCCTTTACTTTTTTGAAGCCAACTTAACAGTAAACTAAATAATTTAAAGTATATACCATGTGAAAGTGACCATGTGATCTAGCAATTCTACTCCTAGGTATATACCCAAGAGAGCTAAAAACATACATCCCCACAAGAGTGCCAAAACAGAAACACCCCAAATAGCCAACAATTAGTATTTTTTAGTCATAAAAAAGAATGAAGAAGCCGGGTGTGGTGCCGCATGCTTGTAATCTCAGCATTCGGGAGGCTGAAACTGGAGGATACGGGTTTGCAGCCAGCCTCAGCTACCTAGTGAGGCACTCCGTAACTTAGTGAGTGCTTGGTTTCAAAATAAAGAATAAAAAATGGGGCTGGGGATATAGCTCGTAGGTAGAATGCCCCTGAGTTCAATCCCCAGTACTGCAAAAAAAAAAAAAAGAAAAAAAAGAATGAAGTACTAATATAGGCCACCACATGGATGAATCTTGAAAATACCATGGGAAATAAAAGAAGCCAAAGGCTCCATATTGTGTAATTCCATTTTTTTTTTTGTGTGTGGGGGGGTACTAGGGGTTGAACCCAGGGATATTCTACCACTGAACTTTAAAAATTTGGAGTCTCATTAAGTTGCTGAGGCTGGCCTCGAACCTGCAATCCTGTTTTAGCCTCCCAAGTACTAGCATAATTACATTTATATAACATATTCAGACTGGGCAAATCTATAGATAAAAGTAGATCAATAATTGAGCGAGTTGGGGGTGGGGTGTAGAGAACTGGAAGACAAGAGGTTTCTTTTTCGAGTGATAGGAATTATCTGAAATTAGAAAATAGGAGTGATTGTACATTGTGAATATACTAAAAGTTACTGAACTGTACACTCTAAAATGGTTAAAAATGATGAATTTTACACACATTTTATGTCAATAAAAAACTGAAAGCAATCAAACAAAAAGTTAAAGTTGTATAAAAACTACTGACCATTTTCTGTGGTATTGAGGCAAAATTAGGATACCCAAGCACGTCCTCTATGAAGTTATTGTCACAGCTTTTTCCAATCCAAATGTAAAAAACCTTTGAAAAGCAACAAAATATTAAAACCCCCTAGTATTTAAGAAAAGTCATCATAGCCAATTCTCAGGATTATTATGTATAAGAGGTCAAGCATGTTATCTTAAACAAAGCAGATTTAAACAGACATAAAGCAGGGATGGAAAACCTGAAGTGGTACATTGTGAATTTACATCCAAGAATCTCAAGAGTCTAGTCCCTATCTTCTTTGTTTAAATTTTAAGGCTTCTGATAAAATGTATTTTACCTTCTTCCTCACTCATTTCCCCAAAAGGAATATAATGCTTTAGTTAGTATAACTATCTCACCGTATTTCCTATCCACTATTTCAATTACTGTCTCTGTACTTCAAGTCATGAGGTTCCCCGTCTTCTGTGGCTATCCAAATCCTTTTCCTGCTCTTAAGCTATCGTTATGAAGCTATCTTGACCAGTTTGACACCTTTTACCATCATCTGTGAAGTGATTTCTCCTGAACTCCCAATCTTTACTGGGATTTCTGACAATGGATCATAAATTCAACTAAACTCTTGAGGTCCCTTGGGATCTTCTAATTCTTAAAGTCCTTGAAGACAGGAATTGGTCCTACTTCTCTTTATGAAGTAAATATATAACCCTGATAATAAAATTTATAAATCTACATTATGATGCTCAACTAAAAAAATCTAAAGGGAATGGATTTCTTGTACCACTGCATCATTTACTGCCTCACAGCTCCTGACCCCCTTCTGCCTGCTCCGTAAACACGGGGCTGTCACAGGTTTTCCCCTGTGACAGTCAGTAGCGGTGCTTACAGAGCCACAGTCCATTAGGAAAGCGCCTTCTCTGGTCAGCTTCTCTGCAGACAACTTTTGAAGAGGTGGTTGAGGTACTACCCTGTCATTAACATGTATCGCACCCTGAAAAGAAAAGGTAGCATGTGAATGAGCTTGTAATATTGTAATATTGTAATCACAGTTCAGGAGTTAATGGACACTAACTTTTTTTTTTTTTTTTTTGCAGTACTGGGGATTGAACCTAGGGGCATTCCACCTCTGAGCTACACCCCCCAGTCCTATTTTTTGTTCTTTATTTTGAAACAGGGTCTCACTAAGTTGCGGAGTACCTCACTAAGTAGCTGAGGCTGGCCGTGAACCCAGATCCTCTGGTCTCAGCCTCCCAAGTACTGGGATTACAAGCGTGGGGCACCATGCCCAGCTGCCACTAACTTTTTTTAATGACTTTTTTGGGGGCATACCTCAATTATACAGAATGGAGGGTTTCATTGTGGCAAATACGCACATACCTACAACCACAATTTGATTAATTTCACTTCCCACTGCCCATTCCCTCTCATCTTCTTCCTTCCCCACATCATCCTTCTTCCCTAACTGGTCACTTACACCTTAAGAAAAACTAAAATATGCCTTTGATAATTTTATATGATGCAAAAAATACTGATTATACATTTCCACCTTGGCTGTAGAATCAAGACACTCAAAAAAGTAAAAACAGAGCTGGGAGTGGCGGCTCATGCCTTTAATCCTAGTACTTGAGAGGCTGAGATAGGAGGTTGAAGTTAGAGGATAGCTTCAACAAGTAGTGAAACTGTCATCAACCTAGTGAGACTCTATTTCAAAAGAAAAATAAATTAGAGCTGGGAGTGTAGTTCTGAAGTAGAATGCCCCTTGTTTAATCACCAGAATCAAAAGAAAAAAAAAAAAGGAAAGTAAAACCAGCCAGGTGCAGTGGTCCATGTGTATAATCCCAGTACTTGGGAGGATGAGACAGGAAGAGTGCAGGTTTGAAGCCAGCCTCAGCAACTTAGTGAGAACCTGTTTTCAAACAAAAAATAAAACAGGGCTGAGGTATATCTTGGATGTAGAATGTCTCTGGGTTTGTTCTCCAGTACCACCAAGAAAAAAATAAAAAAACTAAAAATAAAAATAGGAGTATGTAAAAGTGATTTGCTCTATTTACTTCCCTTTTAGGGTCAGTCAGGTTATATTCAAAGTTTTACTATTGACTGTGCTGTACAACACACTTCTTCGCATTTCTCTAGTAACATAATACATTTGGAATTAATACAAATTTCAAAGAATGCAGTTTTAACACAGGAAGAAAAAAAGACACTACACATTTGAGCATTAAAACCACTGATGGGAGCCGGGCGTGGTGGCGGACGCTTGTAATCTCAGCATTCGGGAGGCTGAGACCAGATGATCTGGGTTCGCGGCCAGCCTCAGCTACCTAGCGAGGCACTCCACAACTTAGTGGGATACGGTTTCAAAATAAAGAATTAAAAATAGGGCTGGGGGTGTAGCTCGGAGGTATAATGCCCCTGAGTTCAATCCCTTGTACCGCATTGATGGATGCTAGGTTCCATCCACTAAATAATCGGAATTGCAATCAGATATTAACAGAAACTGCCAATATCTACAAAATATAAATGGAAATTTATATTATATATCTATGACTTAGCTTTGTAATAAATATTATAACCAAATCCACAAGTTACTTCCTTATTTTTGAAAACTCTATAACCACTGATAATATCTGAGAGTCTTATAATCCAATCAGGTCCATAGCTAGTATCATTATTTAAAGGGAAAAAAAATGAAAGAAACTGTTGATGATACATTATTGCCATAATCATAAAATCAAGACACCCAAGTATATACATATATATATATATTTTGGTTTTTTGGTGGTACTAGGGATGAACTCGGGCCTTCTATCTCAGAGCTACACCTCCAGCCTGAATTTTTTTTTTTTTTTTTTTTTGAAACAGAGTCTTGCTAAATTACTGAGGCTGGTCTTGAACTTGCGATCCTCTGTCTCAGCCTTCTAAGCACTGGTATTATAAGTGTACACCACCATGCCCGGCTTTATATTTAAATTTAACAACTTCAAATGCACTAAAATGCATACCTCATCTGTCAATCTGTCTATCCTGTATAAGTTGGGATGAATCATTTTCATTAGATGAATAAGTGGCTGAGACTTTATCTGACACATGGCATACACGCGATCATCCAGGCGTGTGCTTGTACCAGTTCTAAATGCTTTCTACAAGGAAAAAGATACATGTTTTCAGGTAAAACATAAATATAGTAGACAAATATTAAAACAAATAAATATAGTATCAATCATGGAAAAAGCATATCTTCATATAAGACAGACCTGGATTCACTTTTCAGCTCTAATATTTAATAGGTATGTGAGCAGTTACTTAGCTTCTCTGAGCTATATTGTCACCCTAAGAAAAACCAAGAAAATTATACTTCTCTAGGTTGTTGCAAGGATTAGATATAATGTTGAACACACAGCATTTATGGTGTTTAAGGCAATGGAAAATGTTCAGTAAAAGATTTTTTCCTTAGAGTCTCTTTTCAGCATCTGTATCACCTAAGCATTGTCAGAAATGCAAAATATTATTAACTAGAGATTATGCTAAGTGAGATCAGTCAGTCTCACAAAGTCAAGGGTGTTATGCCTCATGTCATATGTAGAAGCTAGAGAGAAAAGAGGAAAATAATGTTATGTCCATAAATGAAGATATTATTACCAATCTCGCTAACAGGTATGGTGAGGGAGGAAGGGGGAGTGAGGTGGGATGTGGAGGGAATACACCAAGTGATGTGTGCTTGTAGGAATGTATTTGAATCATCTCACTATGATGGATAATTAAAATGCACCAATAAAAGTATAAAAACAACAACAAAAATCTATGGCAACAAAAAAAAAGTGAGTAGAGCCAGGTGCAGTGGTTCATACCTGTAATCCCAGTATCTCAGCTGAGGCTAAGACAGGAGGACTACAGGTTTGGCCAATGTAGTAACTTAGCAAACCCCTGTACCAAAGTGAGAAGTAAAAGAGGTCTGGTTGTAGCTCAGAGGTAGAATGTCCCTGGGTTCAATCCCCAGTAACACACACACACACACACACACACACAGCTATGACTATATCATTATTCAAATTGCTCATTTATACTAAAGAAAGAGAGCATATGGTCTCACAAATCATAATGCTGTGTACTTTCATTTCCCAATGATTTTCCCCCTAAACTCTTCTATTGCTAAACTGTATAATCTTCTAGTTTAAGTATTAAAAAGCAACAACTACATTTCTTTACATATGTATTTGAAAGTTTTTTTAAACTTCATAAAATATAACAACATATATAGGGAGCTACCTGTTTGAGAAGAGCCAAAACATAGAGAGGAAACAACTTTAGGGAGCTGGGTGCTATCAATGCAGAGTGCTGTAAATTGGAGACAGTAGAGCCATATGCAGACAGTGAGTCCACTACAGCATTCACTAAGGCATCTCTTGCATCTGACAGGCTCGATGAAACTGATCGATCCACAGCTAGAAAGCAACCGAAACAAATTAGATCCCAGTGAGTGCTATTATGAGAGATACAGATCTTGACCTGTCAAACACAGAGCCAGGTAATCACTACCACAATCAAGATAAACATTTCCAAAAAAAAAAAAAACCTCCCTGCAGGCCTTCTGGAGTGAAACTCTCTCCCTAGCCTCTGTCCCAGCAGTCTCTCATCTAGTCCCCATTAAGTAATTTCCCCTTTTCCTGAGTGTCATCTAGATGGCATCCTATGGATGCAGCCTTGGAGTCTAGCTTCTTTCATTCGGCATGACTATGAGTATCATCCATGTTTGTTCATGTACTGATTATTAAAACAAAGAATGAGTAAGAAACGTAAGAACAGTCTAATTCACCCCACAAAAAACAAAAATGTAAAACAGACACTTTTTACACGAGGGATATCTAAGGTTAAAAAATAAAAAGAGCCACAGCTTCACAGAAAGAAAACTACACTTTGCCTACTCCTTCACTTTTTACTCACCCATATTTGCCAGAAGACAGATGGCAGCTTGTACATCCACTCCAGCGTATACATCTGCTAATGAACTGACTACTGGCAAACAAAGTGTGTGCACTCTAATCCTTCGCTCCCCTAAAGAAAATGTTGAATAAATGTCACTGTAAAATATGCTAGGTTAAGAAAGAAATAAGGCGAACAGGTCAAAATTTTATTCAAATTATTGTTCTGGCTAGATTAAATTACCAATGAGATTTTGAGATGTAAAAACATTACAATTAACATGTTTTAAAGAAAATTAAGCACTCTACTGTTTACATTAGGTTCTAGTTTCTAATGTCACTCATTCTAATTTAAACCCAACAAAGAAAAATATTAGAAAACTCAGACTGTCAAATAACAAATGAAGGCCTTAATTGCTACAGTTTTTTTAATTTCACAAGGCAAAATAATGGAAAAGATGGCATAGCTGGATTTAGCATGAGTTGAGTACCAGAAACATAATCCTAGGAATATAAGGATTCCATAAATTTTTCTTTTCTTTCTTTCTTTCTTTTTTTTTTTTTTTTTTGCGGTATTCTACCTCCGAGCTACACCCCCAGCCCTATTTTTTATTCTTTATTTTGAGATAGAGTCTTACTAAGTTGCAGAGTGCCTCACTAGGTAGCTGAGGCTGGCCGCGAACTCGATCCTCCAGCCTCAGCCTCCCAAATGCTGGAATTACAAGTGTGCGCCACCACGCCCGGCTTCCATAAATTTTTCTAAAAACTATTATGTTTTTGTACTAGGGATTGAACCCAGGGGCATTCTGCCTCTGAGCTACTCTCCTGGCCCTAATTTATATTTCTATTTTGAAACAGGCTCTCCCTAGGTTGCTAAGAGTCTCACTAGGTTGCTGAGGCTGGTTTCAAACCTGAGATCCTCCTCTCTCAGCCTCCTAAGTACTAGGATTAGAGGCGTGTGCCACCCCGGCTGGCTAAACTTTACTCTTTAAAGATTCAAAAGTGAGCCAGGCGTGGTGGTGCACACTTGTAATCTCAGTACTTGGGAAGCTGAGACCGGAGGATCTGGGTTCGAGGCCAGCCTCAGCTACTTAGTGAGGCCTTCCACAACTTAAAGAAACCCTGTTTCAAAACAGAAAATAAAAAATAGGGCTTGGGGTGTAGCTCGGAGGTAGAATGCCCCTGGGTTCCATCCACAGCACCACCAAATAAATAAATAAATAAAAAGTGAGAGGTGAAAAGAGAAAGAAAATAACAGAGCCCGTGTTTGAGTAATGTGAATCCCATTACTTCCCAGTGTGTATTCATTCTTTTCCTCCACTGCACTAAAGAGCACCTGAAAAGTAGGGAGAATTAATGCTGCAGGCTACATTTCCTTTCTGATAACATTACCTTTGCTTGATGTATATAATAGGGCTGTTTGAAAGCACACTAAGGAAGTATCAGTCAAACTTTCTTCAATTGACAACTGTACTGCGAATCCAGCATCAGGGTTGATATTGGCAAGGGATAACAAATCAGTTGATCGGACAAAGAAGTTTCCATGAAAAGTGTGCATTGAAAGACCTAAGAAAAGAGAAAACTTGATATAAAAGATGAAATAACAGAAGTATCTTTACCTCAAAAGCTAAAGTTATTTTTCAAATAACTAATTTATTTTTACTATTCTGATTCTGAATCAAAAGGATAACTAGGAGTATAGTAGGAGTGCAGACAGAGGTTCTAAAATACTAATTTGAAAAGCCAATGTGGGTTATATAAAAGTGAGACTACACATTTTACTTGTATTGATACCTAACCTTATTAACATATTTTCATATGTGCTCTGAAATCTGGCATAGACCTAATGTACAAATTTAAACAACTGAGAGTTACTGTGCAATTCATATTTCAAATAAGGATCAGAATCCCTTCATCAGTAAATATTTGCAAAAAAAAGAAAAACCAAAATAAATGCAATGATTGATAAAGGCAAAAATCCTTAATTAGCCAGTTTTCATTTAAGATCTTCCGTATTCCCCCAATTCTTTTTTTTTTTTTTTGCGGTACTTTTTTTTTTTTTTTTGCGGTACTGGGGATTGAACTCAGGGACATTCTACCTCCGAGCTATACCCCCAGCCCTATTTTTTATTCTTTATTTTTGAAACCGAGTCTCACTAAGTTGCGGAATGCCTCAATAGGTAGCTGAGGCTGGCCGCGAACCCAGATCCTCCGGTCTCAGCCTCCCGAATGCTGGGATTACAAGCGTGCGCCACCACGCCCGGCTTTGCGGTACTTTTTATTCTTTATTTTGAAACAGGGTCTCACTAAGTTGCAGAGGGCCTCACTAGGTAGCTGAGGCTGGCTGCGAACCCGGATCCTCCGGTCTCAGCCTCCCAAATGCTGGGATTACAAGCGTGCGCCGCCACGCCTGGCTATTCCCCCAATTCTTATCAAATCATTTGAAATATGGTTAAATTCTTCCTGGATAGGCCAAAACATTACTTTTATCCACTATACAAATTACTAAAAAAAAACAAACTGGGCAACAATTATATATATTTAAAATAGGGAAAAACCAACTGTTCAAAATCTATGCTGAATAATCATCATCACAGGTAGTCAGTATATGAATGCTCACTGATTTTGATATAAAGTATGTAAATAAAGCATAATTTTTACACATTCATACCTTTAGTACACCTTATTCTCATAACAGCTTCAAATCCAATTTTTCTTGTAAAATACCGTTTTAGGTCTTTTTGTAACTTTTCTGCTTGCGAAGGGTTGTGAGTATAATGGAAAGATGGATAATAATAAATGCACCCTGCAGAATACTTGGACATACAAGCTTTATGAGAGAAATACAAAAAAGTTAAGTTATAGAAGCAGTAATAACTTCTTGTACAATAGTACAGATTGTATATAATGAAGAAATCTAAGTTATAATGAGAAAGCTTAAGCTGTCAAAGTGAGAAAACATAAATCTGAGAAAACAAACATTTATAAATTATCACATGCAGTAAAATTTATTGTTGAGCAGAATGGCAAGAGAATCATGTTATATAAACATAATACTAATGGCACTTTATATTTGTATAGGGCTTAAAAGTGTATTGATAACCTTCATAGATATTATGTATCTAATTCACATACCTTTCTCACAAAAGTACTGAGAAAGTTTTCTGAAGAGTTTAGATTTAATTATATGCTAAAAATGTTTATGTAAACAGGTAAACACAATGACATCTTCTTACCTAGAGAAGCAAGATCAGAATACTGTGAACTTAAAAGAAACAAATCCACTGCAGTTTGCTGTCCTGAGCAATCTAAAGCAAGTTTCTTATAAAAATCAGTTGCGGGGCCAAGATGTTGCACCACCTAAGTCAACAGATCATAAAATAAGAGTGAAAAACTTAATTATCCACATGTTTTTATGTTTCTCTTATAAGGAAGAGACTATCCTCTGCCCACTACCAACTAAGGAGTTTTTTAAAAATGCCTAGACAGTTGGTACAGATTTCCTATAATAATAGCTACTATTTATTTATAATGCACTTATGTGTCATCACTGTTTGAGATATTTTATATAAATTAAATAATTTGGGGGGGTACTGGGGATTGAACCTGGAGGCATTCTACCTCCGAGTTACACCCCAGCTATTTTATTTTTATTTTTTTTTAATTATAATTTTTTATTGTAGTAATTCGTGCAATATAGCATACATCTTTGTTAAGTACTAGTTGTTAACAACATATTTGCACACAATTCTCATTTGACCCCTTCCCCAAATCCCACCCCATTCCCTCCCCCTCCCTCCCCCTCAGGTTCACTTCAGTCAGTGACCTTGATATGTTATTTTTTATTTTTGAAACAGAGTCTTCCTAAGTTGCTGAAGGCCTCACTATATTGTTGAGGCTGGTCTTGAACCTGTGAGCCTTCTATCTTAGCCTCCCAAGTACTAGGATTACAGGTGTGCACTCAATTAATTAGCTAAATTAAGTAATTATTTAATTTTTATATTTATTTATTCATTCATTCATTCATTCATTATTTTGGTTGTTGTTGTAGTACTGGGGATTGAACTCAGGGGCATTCTACATTGGAGCTACACCCCTCCCCCAACTCTATTCTGTTTTTTGACACTAGGTCATATTAGGTTGCTGAGAATCTTGCTACTTGCTCAGGCTGTCCTCAAACCTGTGATCCTCCTGTCTCAGTCTCCCAAGTACTAGGATTATAGGCACATTCTACCACACTTGGCTAAATTAAATAATTTAACTCTCATAATAACATGTATCTAGGCCAGACATGGAGCCCAAATACCAGCTACTCAGGATACTGAGCCAAGAGAATCCCAAGTTTGAGACCAACCTGGACAACTTAGTGAGACCTTCAAAATTGAAAATGGGTGGGGTAGGCGGTCAGCTCAGAGATAGAGTTCCCCTGAGTTCAATCCTCAGTACCAAAATAAATAGATTATAACTGAAAATATAACTGGGGCATAGCTCAGTGGTAGAGCATCCATGGATTCAATTCCCAGTACCACAAGAATTAAAAAAAAAAAAAAGAAAGAAAAATAGCCCGGCATGGTGGCACACACTTGTAATCCCAGTACTTGGGAGGCTGAGACTGGAGATCTGGGTTCGCGACCAACCTCCGCTACTTAGTGAGGCCCTCCACAACTTAAGTGAGACCCTGTTTCAAAATACAGACTAAAAGCCAGGCATGGTGGCACACACTTGTAATCCCAGCATTTGGGAGGCTGAGACCGGAGGATCTGGGTTCGCGGCCAGCCTCAGCTACCTAGTGAGGCACTCTGCAACTTAGTGAGACCCGGTTTCAAAATAAAGAATAAAAAATAGGGCTGGGGGTATAGCTCGGAGGTAGAATGCCCCTGAGTTCAATCCCCAGTACCACAAAACAACAACAACAACAACAACAAAAAAACCCAAAACAAAACAGAATCTCAGCCAGGCGTGGCAGTGCATGCTTGTAATTAGAGTACTTGGGAGGCTGAGACAAGAATATCATAGGTTTACCCAGCCTCAGCAACTTAGTGAGGCCCTGTGCAATTTAGTGAGACCCTGTTTCCAAATAAGATAGTAGTAATAATAATAATAATAATAATAATAATAATAATAATAATAATAAAAAATAGGGCTGGGGTATAGCTCAAATGTAGAATGCCTCTGGGTTCCACCCCCAGGACCAAAAAAAGAAAAGAAAAAAAATCTCAAAGGATGATTAATCTATCTTGCCCAAATGAGGAAACTGAGACAAAAACTGATTAAGTAACTTGATCAAAATTATAGTTCTTGAGTAGTGGATACTAGAATATAAACTCAAGAGATCTGGCTCCAGAGTAAGCACTATTTATTATAGACTATAATGTGGTATGTATTATGTATAATATGATATTATATACTGTTACACAACATGAGAATGTGAAAGATTAAGGAAGATTTAATTAATGCCTCCTTGCCATTGAATAGTTAAGTTAAATACTTTCTCATTTACTAAGATGTGTATGTGTGTATGTAATTTTTAGAGTTTTAGGGACCTCAGAGAATGCTCCAAATTAAAAAATCTAGTGAAGAAATATACACCATAAGTTGGGTGTGTTGCACACAACCATAATCCCAGTACTTGGGAGGCTCAGACAAGAGGACCACAGGTTCCAGGCTATCCTCAGCAACCTAATGAAACTCTGTTTCAGAATAAAAAATAAAAGGGATTGGAGGTGAAGCTCAGAGGCAGAATGGCTCTGGAATCAATCTCCAGCACCAGAAACAAAACAATATATGTATAATGCCTAATTATGCTTTTTATGTATGTTTGTATAACTAAATGCTAATATCTTGAAAGTGAGATTACTGATGAATTATATATTTCTCTACTTTCTAGATTTTATACAATGATGGGTATTACCTTTACAATTAAAAAATTTATTAAGTAGCCAGGTATGGTGGCGCACGCTTGTAATCCCAGCATTTGAGAGGCTGAGACCGGAGGATCCGGGTTCACCGCCAGCCTCAGCTACCTGGTGAGGCCCTCTGCAACTTAGTGAGACCCTGTTTCAAAATAAAGAATAAAAAATAGGGCTGGGGGTATAGCTCGGAGGTAGAATGCCCCTGAGTTCAATCCCCAGTACCGCAAAAAAAAAAAAAAAAAAAGTTTATTAAGAGGAGCATGTTAAATTATGACAACTCAAATTTAATAAGTTTCCTACTTGTACAACAGAAACGAACACTGAACTCAGAAAACCAAGCCACATCTTTTCCATTAAATAGTTATTTAATCTTTGACCGGATACTTTAATCTGTTTCCTCATGTAAAAATAAAGGATTAGAATAGATGACTTCTAAATTTTTATGGCCTGCAAACAAAATAATAAAAAGGATATACTGCAACATACAAAGAATAGATCATTTGAGTTAAACTTTCTTACTAGTTTGTGTTATTAATGAAGTAAAAAAGTAGACTAATCAATAAATAACTGCACTGTCTATAAGAGGTAGAAAACACCTTTGGATATGACAGAAACTAAACATAAAATACCTTCGTGCTGGATCTTTGATTAGGATCTTCTCTGGACTGCAGAAGTCCTGCACCCAAGGAAGGTAACTGTGTCTGAAATACAGACACACGGCCACCTGTTGGAGACATTAATTTAAAGGCAGCCTGAAGCGCAGGACCAAGGGCACTGTGTGTTTCTCTTGTATTGGTGAACATATTTGGTAACGCATTCAATAAGTCTTTTATAAGCTGGGAAAACAAAGATTAAACGTTGAATTACTGAGAAGGCAAGGCAATATTCTTCTTAAATACAGTGTCACTGCATCTCTGGGGACTGTAAATTGAGGAGTCAATAGATATGCAACCTAAAACAACATCATATATCAGGGAAATAAATGTTAACATCTAGTCAACAGTTGAAATGACTGAAATATTTTGATGCCGTAAGAAAATGAATCAGTCTTACCTCTTTACTTTCATACAGATTCACAAGTAAACTATCCGGTGTAGGTAGAAAAACATCTATAGAGAAAACATACATTTTAATCAACAAATCAAGTCAAAAAGATAATAAAGTAGAAAATCTTAGTTTTATCAGGTCACATGTATAATGTGTGTATAACATTGCCTTATTAAATACATATACTCTGTATATATTATATACATGTGTGTACTACATATCTAGATATAAAAAACAGAATCAGGTATTTCCCAAAAAACAATTATTTTAAAACAAACACCACAATACTCCAAATTATCTATACAGCGTATGACAAAATGTACGGTAAAATAAAATAGCCTCCATTTCAAAGTCCTCAGTTAAACTTATTTGCTGACTGCTTACCATCTATATCAGATACAATCAACATTTGAGGCTGTGATAATCCTTCTTGTAAATTGTAGAAATGAATAGTGCTATCAAAGGTCATGAATCCTATTCTTGTTCGTGAATCTCCAGGGAGCCTAAAGATTAAGATTGACAATTTTAAAGTGTTTAGTAAAATATTTTATTTCAAAAAATAATGAAATAGTAAGCTAAATCTTTTAAGAATAACTATATATACTTTTACAGGAGACAGAAAAATTATCTAAACCAATATATAAAATAGAGCTGGCATGGTGGTGCATGCTTATAATCCCAGCATTTGGGAGGCTGAGACAGAGGATCGCAGGACAACTTAGGCCCTCTGCAACTTAGTGAGACCCTGTTTCAAAATAAAATAATAAAATAGGGCCAGGGGTGTAGCTCAGAGGTAGAATGGCCCTGGGTTCCATCCCTAGTATCAGACAAAAAAAAAAAAAAAAAAAAAAAAAAAAAAA
>PVLC010020628.1:0-28766 GCA_004027655.1 Graphiurus murinus | reverse complement strand
CTCGGCTCTCACCACATTCCTCGGAGGCATGCAGAGACCAATCTGAAAGTTCCTTTGGTGCAAAGACCGGGTACCCTTCTGCACTTTCATCCTCAAAGTCGTACCATGTCTTGGGTGTTCAAGAAATGCTTGTCAAACCAACTCCTCTTTAAGTCTGGATACTCCTGAATAAATTGGTACTCTGGTCCACGCTTCAGAGCCAATGGCCTACTAATTTAGTAATGAGTTTGTCATCACTGGACGTAGCAGTTATGGAGCCACCGTGCTCCCAAATGAGGGATTGTCCAGAGACAGCGATTTGCCTGCAGCCTTCTTGATACTGACATTCTCTCAGCTCTCCTCCTTCAGTCCCAAACAACCATACCCCGCCCCCATAGGGGTATCGTGAATGAATAAGGGTTGTGGAGTGCCCAGCACTGTGCCTGATACACACTAAAATTCACTATGCTTGCTCTTTCTCCTAAACAGAATTTCCGTTATCCACCCACTCGCTATGACACGACTCACTGTTCAGTGCACTGTTTCAGAGGTAAAAGAAAAAAACAAAGATGCGTTCACAGTTTCTATCCGAATGTCTCCTTTAGGCAGGTTCAGCTATTCATATGGATGTGATAGAGTCTTTTCTTCTCTATGATTGTCTGCAACTCCACGTGGCTGAGCTCAATCTTGAAAACCCAAAGTCAAAGAGCTCGGAGTGGCAAGGTAAGGCAAGTTTCTGCCCCCACCAAGATCCAAGGAGTCGAAGTCCAAAGCAGTCAAAGAGTAAAGGCGGAATTGAGGCCCGGATTGGTCCAGTGACCGGCCTCTTATGAGCATATTATAAAATGGGAGACGGGAGCGTTTTTGGTTTTCGTCTTTGCCATCACAGAGGCAGTAGACCCTGGTGATTAAGAGCAGGGGTCGGCAAACAAGGAGGCGTGGGTCAAGTCCAGACCACCACTCATGCTGTGGTTTGAGGATGGGTAGAGTCCCCCAGAGGTCCATGGTTAAAGGCTTGGTCCCCGAGCTGGTTCTATTGGGAGGTGCTGTGGACCTCTTGGAGGAGGAACCTCGTGGGAGGTCCTCAGGTCATTGGAGGTGCTCCCCAGAGAGGGATCATGGGACCCTGCTGGTCCTCTCTCTCTCTCTGCTTCCTATCTCATAATGAGAGTGGCTTGCTCTGGCATACGCTCCCCACCACTACCACCTATCCCCCACAAAGGTCCAAGGCAATGGGGCTGCTCCATCTTCACGGGAGCTTCCAGAACCATGAGCTAAATAAACCTTTTCTCCTTATAAGTTACTTGCCTCAGGATGTCATTGTAGTAATGTGAAGTTGACATGACTTTTTTTTGGGGGGGGGGCGTTTCTGAACATTCTATCTCTGAGCTATACCTGCAGCCCCTTTTTAAATTTTATTTTTTGAAATAGGTCTTGCTAGGTTGTGGAGGGACAACCTGGCAAAAGCCATTTTAAAAAATAGGTTTATTTTTATAGATAAAGATATATTGAAACAGAGCCACAGCCATTCATTTACATGTTATCTATGGCTGTTTTCATACTACAACAGTGAAAAACAGCTGCAGCAGAGACCACATGTTCTGGAAAGCCTAAATTATTTACTCTCTGATCTTTTCATAAAATTGCTGACCATTGTTTAAGAACAATGGCTTTGCTAGGAAGAACTGAGTTAAATCCTAGTTCAGCTTGAGGGAGTTAATATCTTGATATCTCAGTTTCTTTGTCTGTGAAATGGGAGTAATAATAGTATCTACTTTGTAAGGTTATTTTGAGAATTAAGGCCATAAAGTACCTACCACAGTACCTGGAGAACAGTAGCTTATTCAGTGAGTGCAATGATGATGACAACTACATGCATATATATGAAATTGCCATACAGGGAATGCACCTTTAAAATATCTAATACATGGACTTGGAAATGACTTCCATGAAGTAGGAAGTCCTTATGTTCACAGATCCTTAGAAACAGGAGGGTGGGCAGGATACCACGCAGGGCTGCATGGGGAAGGGTCAGGGTCAGCCAGCAGGCAGACCTGGGGGACTCGTGGCAGAAGCCTTCATGGAGATTTCTGTAGGAGAGGCAAGCAAGATAAGCCAGTTTAGGATTTGCTTGTTTTAGTAATTATCGATGGTCTCTAGGGTATAGGGACTGTCCTCTTGTCTGGTACCTGGCCCTGTGGTAATTAGAGTAGGAGAATAGTAACCCTGAGCATAAGATCCTGATAAAAGAGGAGGGTTGGGGTATGAGCTTTGGATTGGTTGGTTTATATTTGAAAGGTGGACTCCTGAGGAGATTTTTACTATTGAAGAATTGACTAATCCTGGGAAGACAATCTCTCCAGGGTCAGCAAGACCCCCAAGATGTCAATGCATCAGGAAATAGAGAAAAAAAAGCAACATGCTGAATACAAAGTGGCTTGTTGAAGGCCTATAATATAACATAGGTACAGGTACACCCATACTGTAATATATGAAGAAGATATATATTAATATGAGTAAAATATACACAGACACACATAGATATATATGAAAAAGTATTGTAGTGAAAGTAGAACACACACACAACACACACACACACACACACACAGACACACACACACACACTTCTGTACCAAAAAGCAAAAAAGTACTTTCTCCATTTCTGTGTGATCCTTGTACCAAAAGTAGAAGAGAGGTCACACGGAGTTGAGATTAGGTTGAATGTAGTAATGATTGAATAATGGTTCTTCCTTTACCGTCTGTTTCACTCAGCATGCTCACAGCTGTGACCCAAACAACAGACACACAAAACTTAGAGGAAGAGAGGTTTTATCTGCTTATCGATCTAGAAATTTCACCAAAGGAGGGGGCAAGGAGGAGGAGGAAGAAGAGGAGGAGAGAGGCTGAGACTATTTTACACAGGCTTTAGGCATGGACCCAGCACTAGGAATCCTTAGGGCATTATGGCAGGGAGCAGAGCGCCAAAAGAGCAGAAAGAAGAGGGTCAGAGCCAGATGCTACAGCCGGGCAGGTGGGGCAAACACACTGTACCTGGTCACACCCCCAGGGACCCTTCCCCAGCAACCTTCTGCCTCCAACATGGCGGTCTCCATTGCATGAAGTCTGGGGGACAATTTAAATCCGAACTGTCACCCCATCCATCCCTTTGCAGTTACTTTTTAGTTCCTTTCATTTTTTTTTTCCCACCCAGTGGTGGAACTGAGTCACTGAAACAGTGGACACTTTTTCTTTTTAGGACTTGCTGCGGATTTCTTAGTTCTGAGAAAACTCAAACGAGTCAGTAAAGTTAAGGGAATAGAGATGTTGGAAATGACTGTGATCCCAAACAGCCCAAACTGCTTTGAGAAAAGGAATGAAAGTGGGAAATCACGGCCTCCTAATAGAATGTAAGATTTATTTATTATTGGGTCTATTGCTTATTGTCTGTGTCCTCCTTCATAACGTTAGTTTCCCAAAGGCAAGCGTTCTGGACTGTTTCATTTATCAATGTCCAAAAGGCTTAAATCGGAGCCCTGGACCCTATAGACGCTCAATAAATATTTTCAGAATTGAATAAATGGCTGAAGATCTATAGAACACATTACTTTTGAAGAAAATGCAGAGGCATGCATTAAGACAAAGTGATTAGCAGCAGGCCCTCATCCTCTGTCTGGCCCTTTGGACTTGGTTTGAGTCTCTGTAATTAGAAAGATGAGGCCTGTTGAAACTGGTTTCAAGAGAGGCTGTGAGTAAGACTCTGGACACCCAAAAGAGCCTCCCTGGCTCCCAGGGAGGTAAATGTGAATAATGGAGAAGAAGAAAAACCATGAGATAAAAAAAAAAAAAAACTAAAAGAGAAATAGAACGGGCTTTGGGCTTCTGTAATCCTTCTACACATAACAACTCTAAGTTTTCGACAAGATATAAAAATGCAGCCATCCAAAGGCACTGGAGAGCAACCATGCAGAGAGACTATGGAGGGAAATCTGCATCTGGAATATGGAATGGCAGTGGAGAAGTTTCCCATTATTATAGCTCTCTACTGGAAAGCAGGACCTAGCCCATGCCAAAGAAAGCTGACTAAAATTTGGATAGAAAACCTGTAGTCTTACTGGAACAAAGAGCCAGGAGATAGGGTTTAAGCTAATTACAGTAACTGGAAAGTGAAGGGGAATCTTGGAAAGAAGAGAGCCAAGGAGAGGGGATGACACGTTCTGTGTCGTTCACAAGTCATCGGCTGACTCCCAGATCATGTGTGCGGGTAGCCTATCTCTGGGTAAAAGAACTGGACAGACCTTTCTATTGTTCTCACTGCAACGGAGATGGTTAAACTAGCTACCTTAGAATGATTCAATACTCTTCAGAGGAACTTATCAGAATCTCCAGGGTCTATAGCCTATCTCACGCTTTCCTGGATCCTAGGGCATGAGAATTTTCAACTTGGCAAGAGAAAGTTCAGATTTCTTTTTAAAATTTCATGTAGTTATAATTCTAACTTTGATTTTACATATCATGAGCAGCCCGAAATGATATGGTAAACATTTGTGTACTCTCCACCTAGTGTAAGAAATAAAACATCACCAAATACTGTTAACTCCACTGTTGGTCCTTTTTCTTCTTTCCACATGCCCACACATGGTGACCATTATATTGAGTTTTTATCATTATTTAACTTTGCTTGTTTGTATTCTCTTGGCTTTCTGCCTTCTGTCATGGGATGACACAGCAAGAAGCCTTCAATAAATGCACACCTTTTGATCTTGGACGTCCCAGCCTACAGAACTATAAGAAATAAATCTCTGTCCTTTATAACTTATCCAGCCTGTGGTATTTTGTTATAGCAGCACACAATGAACTAAGACAACAGTCATAACTACCGGTCATCCATTTTCACTGCTCTACAATATTTCATGTATAAATTTCAACTTACTTTTTCATTATTCCTTCCATGAATATTTGAGTTATTGCAATTTTTGCCATTACTAATGTGTTGTTACAAACTTTCTTGTACAGGAATGCACATGCACATGTGCAAAAGCTTCTCTAGAGCAGTAGTTCTCAAAATGTGATCCTGAGCCAGCAGCCACCATATTACTTGAGATCTTGCACTGCTAATTCTTACACTTCACCATGGAACTACTGAGTCAGAAACTCGAGGAGCAGGGGTAACCATCTGTGCTCTAATGACCCCCAGGAGATTCTGATACACAGCCAGGTTTGAGAATCATGACTGTAGAAGTGGAATTACTGCAGTATAGAGGAGTATGTGTACCCTGATTGGGTGATATCAAATGGCTGTTCAAATCATTTGCATCAACATACACTTCTACTCATCATTGTATGCTTTTATACTGTTTCCTATCCTTACCAACACTGATATTCTTAGAAGTTTGATTTTTTTCCAATACAGTTAGTACAAGATATTGTGATCTTATTTGTCTTATTAGTTGTTCTTGATTATAATGAGGTTGACAATCTTTCTATTCATTTTTTTTTGGCATCTATATTTCCTTTTCTGTGATTTGCCTGTTCCTATCTTTTGTTCATTTTTTTCTACTGAATTGTTTTTATATTTTTATTATTGAGTACATGGATCAATTAGACATTTTGCAAATACCTTTTCTCAATCTGTGGCTTCAACAAACATACCTTTTAAATGATGGATTTTTTTTGATGTTTTAATGTAGTCATATTGATTATTTTTATATGTGGTTTATCAGTTTATTTAAAAAAATCTTACTTAAGAAACCCTTCTCTACAATGAGGTAACAAAGCTACTCCTCTTTATTTTCTTCTAAAAGTCTTAGCATTTTGCTTTCATATTTAGGTCTTCAATTCACATTGACTTGATATTGTAGGGTGCGAGATTCCCCATATGGTTAAATCCCACTTATAACAATTATGTAGATTAGGGGAAAGAAGAACTGATATCTTTGTAATACTGAGCATTCCTATTCCTATACATGAGTGTAATATAACTATTTACTTGGTTAGGTCTTTTAAAATGTATTTTATTATAGTTTCATAATTTTTGTAAGTTTATTCATAAATATCTTATACCTTTAGTTGCTTCATGAATAGGATATTTTAAAAGTATGTTTGTATTTTCCAAATATTTGTTGATGGAATAGAAAAACAATTTTTATGTGATGATCTCCTAGCCAACAGCTTTGCTTAATTTCAAAATGACAAAAACCGTACTATCCTTGTATTTCTCTAGTATAACAATCATTGGAAGTTACTGGGATGGCATCTAGAGAAGCCTTAGGAAAGACTCAGAGACCTTCGAGTTTTCCATGTAGACAAGTTGTCACTCCCCCACCCCCAGACATGGAAAAGACAGCATACTCTAAGATCTGTAAAGTTGCAGACCCTTTCCTTTTCACTGCTTGCTTGATGCCAGATATTAAGAAATCACTTAGAATTTTTAAATACTCGATGGAGAAGTTACCATTAAGATGACTTCAAGGTAACCACTTGAAATTGGAAATAAGCAAAAGAGAGCTCAAACTAGAAGGTTGTTGCTCTCTGGTTTAAGTGATTAAAAATATTAATACATAAATTTAGAAATATTCTGAAATGAAATGGGGCAAAGGAAAAGTCTCAGAACCTCAGGTTCAAGATATAAAAGAGGAAAAAGGTATAAAATCTAAAGTACAAAATCTCTGTTTTTTCCATGTGCAAAAGCATCATCTTATGGCTTTTATCAGACATTTCAAATTTTAGAAACATCTTTGAATATAACCATATTTGACCACTTGAGTAAAAAATATAGCTATTTACATTTCAAATTGTTTGAAAACATCAAAGAAAATAATATTGTACATGTGATAAAGGGTATATAGAGAAAGGACAACAAGGAAATATTAAAAAGGGAAAAAATAAAGATATAATGAATATAGTTACAAAAATTCCTCATAGGATCATATTGAATAAACAACAACTTGAACAACATTTTACTTAACAAAAAACTTAAAACAAAGCACTGCAGACAAGATTTACAACAGAATGATTGTTATTCCATGTACATGAAGTCTACTGAACAGTTGTGTTTGGGAAAATAGTTCTGAAGATTTTGTGTTTTGTGTGACAGGATACAGAAAAATATGTTTAATGTCAACTACACAAAAGTTTCTAAATCTCATTTATTTTATTTGTTTATCAAATACTTACAAAGTGCTTACCATGTGCCAGCTATTATTCTAAGTGCTTAACAAAGAATTCGTTCTATTAGTTGAGATCCTGGCAGTAAACAGATGGCATGCTCAAATTGGATAAATGGAAGTGAATTGAATAAAAGGAATATTTACAAAGGTATGAGCAGGATTTAGGTAATGCAGTAGGGGCTGTGCAATACCCTGTCTCACAGCAGCAGGAAGCCTTGCTGCCCTGGGCCAGCCTGAAGGGGTTGGGAAGGGAGCAGGTAGAGGTACTCAGAGCACCCTCCTAGAGGCTAGCAACCTGGCGGGGAGGGGGAAAGGGGGATAAATAGTCCAGGCTCATCTCCTCCTGCCCCCAGATCTCCTAAGGCAAAGTGTTGCCAAAGCCAATAGAAAGTCAGAGTTTAAAGAGCTCACTGATGTTACCTGTATGAGCCAGCCTCCTAGGGTATAGAAGCAGGGTAAATAAATCTCCAAAGTGGAACAAACCAGGCAAAGACACTGTGTACATTCATAATAGTCCTATTTGGTAGGTATTATTGTTGCATATGTTTTATAGAAATGGACACACAGAGAGGTAAACTAACTTGCCCAAGATCACACAGCTTATAAATGATGGATCCAGGATCTTAACCCAGGCACTGAGCTCTCTCTTTTATCATATTTTCATACCAGAAACTTACATATCTTCTTATAGCCATCCTCTTTTTAAAAAATCATTTCATCTAAGGCAGCCTGATATTCTGAGATATACACAGGGTTTTACAAAGATCATTTCTAACTTCTTTCTACCACCTGTTTAAGGGCTAGGAGGCATTTTTACATTATTGTAGGCACTTAACTACCAAGATTCCCATTATGATTCAAAGATTGTTTTGAAAATTGAGCAATTTTCATGATAGACACACTTCCCAGCATCTTCTTAGTAGGGTTTGGCAGATCATAGCTAGAGTAAGCACAGGAGGTGAAAATTTGGTCTCATTTTTAAGTACTCAGTTCTAAGTGCTGATTGTGGCTTCACTGAAGTCTTTTAGTTTTCCAGTGGAATTGTAGGGATCTGGCATTTTCCAATAACAAGGCACAAATTCTTTTTGGAATTTTTTGGTATGTTTTCAAATATTAAAAATAACAAGCCATGAGTTCAGTATAAAACAAGTGTGACCCAGCAAATAAATGGTAAGGCTTATTTCTAGAGAGGAAATCATGTTTTCTTATTGATTTCTATCATTAGGTTGGAATTCTTTTAAATAAACTACCTACTGGAAGGTTCAGAATTGGGGATAAGTACAAAACTAATATGGTTGCCAATTTCAATATAAATTTCCTGGAATGTCTTATATCATGGGTGCTTTTGTTTTTTTCTAGAACTTCTACCTTTCCATCTCTTCTCCTGCCAGTTGGTCTAGGTGTCCTTTCTATACTTACTTCCTGTTTTACACTACATATTTCTTGCCCAAGCAGACTACATGTCTTCCTCCTCCCTGGAGCTGTCATTCTCATGCCTGCGTGCCTCTTATTGATTTTTCCCTGTGCCTTGAATGCCTTTCTCCTGTGCTTGGTAACTCCTGCTCTTCATCTGGGAGTCCAAATGCTGCCTTTTGTGAAAAGGCTTTCCCATTTTCCCTGGAAAGAGGTTATTACTCCCTGATATGAGCTTCTAGGATTTCTAGACATACCTCTTCGTACCCCTTCCCATATTATACACATATTCTTGTATATGTCTTTAGTATATTGAGCTGTGACTTCTTAAAGGTCAGGATCATAGGCTGATGAAGAGCTTTCAAAAAGTTATTGGGTGAGCAACTGTTACTTGATCAACTAAGGAGCAACTTGACCATCATACAGCGATCAGAAACCTCTTCCACATTGGTTTATATTTTTCTGTATCTGCCACCTGCAGAAAGAGAGTCAGAGGATAGTCCAGTAAGCATGAAAAATCGCATCCATCCTATTTTGCGTTTCACTAATATTAGGGTTTGAGTTTAGTACAAGCCTGATATAACAAGTCTGGATCTAACATTTCTTTTGTGAAACAGAATTCCCAAATTATTAATAAATGTCTTGGCATTTTGCTTATTATAATGATATTCTCTATGAATTAATTTAATTTTAGGTAGGCTAAAAATTATATTCATGCTCAAAGCATTATCTTTCTCTGAATAGGTAATACAATCAGAATATAATTTAGGTTCATATTAACCCAAACAGGGATGAAAATTTGGCTTGAAAAATAATCTTCAGTACCCTGAGTTTACGTAAAAGAGCACAACACATTTGTTGGTCGTTGGTTGTAGGAGGGTTAGGGTTCTGAAAGAGTGATAGAGACACTCTCTAGATCTTCTTTTGCTTTCGTCGGGAGGTGTTATTTCAAACTGGCTCCATTCTTCACTTTCTAGTTTCCATCCACACGGTCTACCTGCCTGCTCACCCAGATTCCCCAAGTGATCACTACATCCATACTTATTTTAAATTCAGTTTATGTAGTCACTTATTTTAAAGTCTGTTTATTCATTTTCTTTGAGCCCACCTGCCACTGGCTCTTGTCCATCCCTCCCTCTACTTTTATTTGGGAGTGGGACCGAGTGAGGTGAAGTTTGTGTATTATTTAGTTGCTATGCGTGTTGCTGGGCTGGAGGGATAATATAAAAGTTTTAGCCTTCACTAACACTCATTTCCTTGCAGGTGCCCCGAGACTAACGTTATATTCGTTTTTTATTTTTTATATTAATTGGTGCATTGTAATCATACATCTTTGTTAGGTATAAGCTGATAAAGGCATATATGCACACATTTCTCATTTAACCCCTTCCCCAATTCCCACCCCACTCCCTCACCCTCCCTCCTTCTCAAGTTCAGTTTAGTGATTGACTTTGATATATTTGTGAAAGTACATCATGTGCATTAGGGTGCCCCCCCTCTGTCCATCCCCATCAGTTAAGTCAACTTCGTTGCTTATCTAGGGTTTCTCCTTTTTCATCTGGAGTCCCTTTTATGCCCCATCTTCTCCCTAGCATCCACATATTAGGGAGAACATATGCTTTTTTACTCTTTGTGACTGACTAATCTCACTTAACATAATATTTTCCAGTTGCATCCATTTCTCTGCAAATAGCATTATTTTGTTCTTCTTTATGGCTGAGTAAAATTCCATTGTGTACATATCCCATAGTTTTGTAATCCATCTAGCAATGAGCATTCAAAACCACATCAAGAAAATTATACACCATGTCCAAATCGGGTTCATCCCAGGGATGCAAGGCAGGTTCAACATACGAAAAACAATCCATGTAATTCACCACATAAACAGAACCAAAGACAAAAATCACATGATCATCTCACTTGATGCTGAAAAAGCATTTGACAAGATCCAACACCCATTCATGCTAAAAGCACTTCATAGAATCGGAATAGAAGGAACATACCTCAACATCATAGAGGCAATATACAACAGGCCCACAGCCAACATCATATTAAATGGAGAAAAACTACAAGAGTTCCCACTAAAAACATGAACAAGACAAGGATGTCCATTATCACCTCTTCTATTCAATAACATTATATTCTTGACTGTGCAATATACTTTTATCCCATTTGAGATGCAGCTAAGTGATGATCATTCACTAAGATAGCCTTTCCAATTTCTCTTTCTTTCTGGCCAGATATGTTACCAGCATTACTTAGGTGAGATACTGAATGTGGAAGTGTATTATAAACCATGAAACAGTGTGAAGGGGGTAAAACATTATCCTTATCTAACCTGTAAAAGAACAAGGCTATTTGTGAATCATTTTTGAAACTAGAATTCATGGACTGTAAAGAAAAGTGGTTCATCAAGAGACTTCAATATGTAATTTTAGGACTTAAAACTTAGTAATATTTTTCTTGGTTTCTAGAACTGCATTCCCTTTTTGGAGAGTTTGTGGTTTAAAAAGTGTTATCTAAATCCTCAGTTAAATTGGATAATGAGTTGGAATCTTATTCAAAGCTATTAGTTGATTTTCTGGTATTTTCTGTCTCTTAATCTGCCATATGGCATATATTTACTATTAAAATTAATGTGAATTAAAATTAATTTTGTTTGGGGAATTTGGAAAAATTTCATAAAATCCCTTGAAATAGTTGGAAATGCCCTGGAGTGAAACAAACTAGGGTTGGGAGACACTAATCTAGATTAATGTTAATAGAGACCATGTCAGGATTCATCATGTGTTTTCGTACTCTCTATCATGAATCAGAATGCTGCAAGTGGTTGAAATGCAAATAATAGTTAATCCCAGTGTACTGAAAATAATATTTAGTTATTATTATTTCTCTGAAGTTAATTCTTGCATTGAAGCTATGACTCATTTTCTTCTTTTGTTTATAACTCATATTTGGATGTTAATAGTAAATCAACTATAGCTCATTTGGTAACTTTTAAAGTTATGGCAGAAATCTACTTCATGGTTTACTCAGTCATGAGACTTGAAACAAGTCATTTATAACTAATAATTTATAACAAGATCAGTTTTACCATTGAAGAAATGCACAGTGGATTAAAAATCAAGATGAATGGTAAGTGCTTGATGTTTTCTTTTGTTCTTAGCATGTTGGCGATTCCTGTCATTAATAATACTTGGATTAAATGTGGCAAATTTCATTTTGAATGTTTAAAGTACCCCAGAAGCATTTGTTTGTGATTCTTCAGAACATTTCAGGTCCATGAGTGCTCTATTTAAGAGAAGCAAATTGGTTCCATTGGGAGTTAAAGTAAGTTTGGGTCCTAATAAGTCAGCATTTGGGAGAGGAAGTGGTTATGCCAAATTCTGATGGATTCTTCTCCACCAGCTCAGGGGTGAGGGGGCAATACCTCTCCTTGATCCTCGAGGTAAAGAAAGCAGAAAGAACCCTCTTCTTGCTGTTTCAGAATGAGATGAATTATTCCACCATATGTAAACCTTCAAAATAACTTCCTGTGAGTGTAGGACAGGTCAGCATGGGACCTGGGATTGGAAATTGATCAGTGAGTCACAGTCTCAAAGTGCTCATCCTTCAGTCCTCCCTCTCTTCCCCTCTCTCCTCTCCCCCACCCCTCACTTTGTTTATAACTCATTGTCCTCTCCCATCCCCCCTCTCTCTGTTGATAACTCATTTTCCTCCAAGCAGCAGTAATTTTCTGCTGAGACAACTATGGGACACCCATCACTTTTGCTTGGATAAGAGCTGCTTAAGGGCTGGAACTTGATTTTTTTTCTTCCTTTTTTATGTACTCAATATCTTGCACAGAGCCTGGCACGGGATGCTCACACACCCACATGCACACACACATGCACAAACACACAAATACACACCACAGTGGTTTCTAACTGATGGACTAAATGAATTAATATCAGTTAGTCATAAGAAACTCAGCCCCTAAACTCTATAAATACCATCATCATCTAAATATACAGCGTATTTATAGAATTTAGGGACTGTTTCTCTTTTCTCCATGCAGTAATTTATAAAATCAGGGCTAGATAACTCCTATTTCTTACAATTGTTAAGGATTGGCATCGTTTATCATCTCCAACAGCCATCCCTGTTTTCTCTGACATCAACTTGAACCTCCCCAAGATAGCGGTCCTTCTAATTCAAGCCACGCTCACAAGTTCGTCCTTTAGAGTCTTCAGTAGTTTGTGCTTAGCAAAGATTACTGATACTTTGTTAGTCCTCTTAAATAGTTAGCAGGTCTAGCAGTTGTGTGGCTTTCCAACAGCTATGGCAGACACTGACGAAATGTTGTCAAGAGACCTAGACTCATTTTTCCCTTCTGTCAGTAGAGATGATTTTCTCATTGTTAGTAATAGCTTTCTAAAACTTTAGGAATGTTGAAGACAAAGAATAAAGGTGGGAATGAAACAGAGGGTTGGGTTGATTCCACAATTTTGCAAGTGCACTAGATACTTTAAGTCAGATGTTCTCAGATCATATTGTACTTTATAGGCATCAAGCTAGCCAAACAAAATAAAAAGAATACCGCTTCAACTCTTGCTCATACAATATAGTCCTGTTTAGTTAACAGAAACACTGCTCTTCCAAATCTCCAGGTTCATCTTCAATTTTGTCAATACATTCATAATTAGTGTAAATTAACATAATTAATTGAGAATTAATTTATTTGAGATATTTTGAATATATTGGTATTCTATAAAAATAAACTTAGGATGTTGATCAGGCCCAAAATAATCACAAATTTAAAAAACCATCTACCTTTAACATACTAAAATTTTTATCTTTAACTTTCTTAAGCGACAAAGAGAGATTATTTCCAAGCATTGTTCTGTTATTCTAAATCTGTATTTGTTTTCTAGATTATAGGACAATTCTTAGTTATTAGACTCTTAGCTAAAAAATATTCCCATTAAAATACACGAAATGTTGTCTTAATTGTCTCAAGGAAATGAGATTAAAGATGACTTCTCTTTACGAGGGCAGAACTCTGTCACAACTCCATGTCTATGATGGACCTCCTATGTTTAGGGTGGAAATAATAATGCAGGATACGGATCGCACTTATGACAAGACAGTAAATTATTTGACCCCAGGCTCCCTCCATATTAATCCTTTCTTCAGCTTGGCTATGAAAGCCATAGTTTATTAATATAATTCTTGTGCCATGTATCAGCAGAGTCTAGGGTTGCATTTAGCAAACTTGAACCTATGCTAAGGACCCATTCCCTTTTTTGGTTCACTTGAAAAAGTGGGAGGGATATCGAAAGTGCTGAAGGCTGAGACTAATTTTCTCTGGCTAAGGAAATGAGGAGGTCTCTGCTTGACTTATCCAAGAAAAAATATGTTGGCATCCTGGAGGATACATTGGAAACAGAAAATGTGCAGGGGGGGCTATAGAGGAAACAAAACAAAACAGAGCAGGGAGAGTCTTGCGGTTCATCCCAGAAGTGCAGGCAGGTGGGCAAAGGGTGCTCTTCCTCCCATCACCCATCTTTAAATAGAAATAACGAGATTGGAGGCACTGAAAGCTGGGCAAATTAAAGCAAGCAACGTGGAGATATCCCTACCAAGAGTACAAAATCCCAGGAGCCAGAGCTTTAGATCCCATTTTTCATTTTTTCTACCAGGAAGGAGAGCCTAGGTGGGGAGTCAAGGGACCAGGTAATGGCCTAGGATTTATTACAGATTTTTTTTTTCAGTACTGGGGATTGAACCCAGGGGCATTCTATCTCTGAGCTACAACCTCAGTCTTATTTTTTATTCTTTATTTTGAAACAGGGTCTCACTAAGTAGCTGAGGCTGGCTGCAAACCTGGATTCTCTGGTTTCAGTCTCCCAACTACTGGGATTACAAGTGTGCGCCACCATGCCTGGCTATTACAGATGTTTTTAATGAGGCCAGAAGTTTGGGTGTGGATGTGGTTGTGGATGAGGGGATAGATTCCAGCTCTACCATGTGTAACTATGTGATTTAACTTCCTTACATTTGAGTTTCATCATCTGTTAAATGGGTAAGAATAGTAAGTACTTAACTCATAGAGTTATTCTCAGAATAAATACAGTAGATGAAAAAGGAGAAACCCTAGATAAGCAAAGAAATTGACTTAACTGATGGGGATGGACGGGGTGGGGAGGCACCCCCATGCACATGATGTACTTTCACAAATATATTAAAGTCAATCACTAAACTGAACTTGAGAAGGAGGGAGGGCAAGGGAGTGGGGTGGGAATTGGGGAAGGGGTTAAATGAGAAATGTGTGCATATATGCCTTTATCGGCTTGTACCTAACAAAGATGTATGATCACAATGCACAAATTAATAAAAAATAAAAAAGATACAGTAGCTCATATTTACTGAGTAGTTACTGTGTCTGCCATTGTGCCAATTTCCTTGCATATGTTATTTGTCTTAATTCTATTCTTTGTCTCACTTTATAGATGAGGCTTGGAAAGACTAAGTACCTGTCCCAAGTCATTCATCTAAGGTAATAATAAGGCCTTGACTAAATGAAAAAAAGATCGATGTGGTATGTGATGCTGTGCAAATATCCTCGACGCTCAAAAAATGACAAACTATTATTCCCATAGTCATATCTGTCTAAAAGTGTTGTGCTATCAAATAATATGCCAGGGACAGAGGGAAGCCTGCACTTGGCATGACTCTAGGGGTGGAGCGGTTGGTGACTTCCAATGGCTGAGACCACAGTAGCATTTTGCATGGTGCTGTGGAAAAACAGTCCGTTTGCCTTCTTTAGCACATATCTCAAATTTCCATCCTCTGCTCTAATAAATAAAGCACTCAGTGAGATTGAGGGAAATTATATGTTCTCGCCCCAGGTTTGGGCATACCTTGGTCGCCTACTCAGACATACATCAGCCATCTTGGGAAATCAACAATCAAGGGCATGCTGCTACTTGATAATTTTTACTCTCGGGGGTAGACATCACTAGAGTTTAGGCAACCTGTGCTCCCAAGCACCCAGGTGGGGTCAGGTCAGGACAGAGGTCACCTAGCTAGACACAAAGGGGAAAATCAAGAATTGATCTTAGAGATCTTGATAATTTAGTCAAAATATCTTGTGAAAAAAAAGAAGTAGCTTTTATAAATTGGAATTTTTTTAAACAAATAAATTGTAGAGTGCAATACTTCCCAGTATATTATGTTTGCCTTTGTTTCTGCTTCAGTGACCGACCTCAGAAATTAAAATAGAGAAAGTGTTCTAAGATGACTTGTCTCATATTTTGACAATATCACTACAACTATCTCTGCATTGCTCCATAGGTAAGCCTTCCTAATGACAAAGGGAATCCAGGAATCCAAGAAGATGATATTTTCTTATAGAATATAGCAAGATGAGGTGTAAAGATTTCAGATGTGTAGCTCCTATTAAAGTTAACAAGAGTTACACTGTTAAAATCCCCTCGTGACACCTTGCATTACATCTGGGAAATCTGGAGAAGGTGCCGAAGGATCATCAGAACATCAGCATCACTTTGATAAACTTGTCACCAGGTAAAATAAAATGCGTGTATGTTTGCTTCTTTCCCTCTGAAATATAAAGTAATTATGACTATATAAAAACCTTTTACCATAACTAATTAACTAGAAGCTCCTCATAAACTATGTGTCGACAGCACCGTATGTCTAATTATCTTTTTTCACTTCAGAATTGTGATGTTGAATAATGAAGAAAACATTACCTGATGAAGTCTTTTATTTTATGATGGTATCTCTGGAGACAAAGGAGACACGAAGGCTTAAATGCCATCTTCAATTACATCTTGGCCTTGGCAGGCTTTCAGCTGGTTTTGATTTGCATGGAAACCACATTATTTAAAGAAAAGGAGAGATGGGAAGGAAGGAAGGAAGGAAGGAAGGAAGGAAGGAAGGAAGGAAGGAAGGAAGGAAGGAACTGTAATAATTTTTAAGACATGCTGTATAGCTGTTTAATCAGTCTATTAATCCTAGGCATGAGAAACCCTTTTCATATTAAAAAAAAAAATCCACAGCATAGCTGTTTAGTTCTAGCCTGCTCTGTTGGGCATTATAGCTTGGGTTTTGCCAATTCCATTAGAATGACTGTTCTCTCCCTGCCTTATAATGAATCACTCTAATTCAAACCAGACAAGCAGGAACTTACATGACAAAAACAGGAAAGTGGGTGGGTGTTTTGCTGTTGTTTGTTTGTTTTCTTCAGCAGTTGTATCTTTTCTTAGCCTTTGGAAGCAATGGCTCAAATTCATCCCTGCAGACACTCATGCAGAGGCCAGACCTGCTGGGGGTATTTTCGGTCCTTGCCTATTATTTGAACCTTTCCAATATTTCTACATTTCCATCAGAATCCAAGAGTGTATTTCAACAGGGTTGGCCATTAAAAGGCACTTTGTCCTTGAAGGCAACCCTGTCCTTGGATACTCTGCAAAGTCACTAAAGTCCAGGAGATCTGACAGAGGAGAGATTTGGGGAGCACACAGCCTTAATTGGAGCACGCCACAGGCATGGGTTTCTTTTCCTAGGGGTCTTGGTGTGATGTTGTCAAGCTTGCACAAGTTGATTGGCATCTTCTAACACAATGCTCCCTAAGCTGGGATGTACATATGAGTCACTTGGGGTCTTATTAAGATGCAGATTCTGATTCAGTGTTTCTGAAGTGAGACCTGAGGCTCTGCATTTTTACAGAGCCTCTACATGATGCTGTTGTTGCTAGTCCATGGGCCACCCTGAGTAGTGAGATTCCCATTCCACTGGGATTCCCACTCCAAGTAGATCCCTTCTCTTCCTCCTCAGCCCTCCCCACCCCTGAATTCTAGAGACACAGATCAACAATATCCAGTCCTAATCTTGGTACGTGGGCTCTGTCTCATCTGATGAATAAATGTGCCCTGGGTGTGAAGCTGGTCTTTGCAAGTAGCTGCTAAGCCCTGCTACCTCCTTCACTTCCTGACAGCAGCAACCACAGCAGCCCAGCACAAGCCATGGTAATTACCTGTTGAACTGAATTCCTTTGAATTAGGTTGAACCGACTCCTCTCTATGCTATACTGAGAACGTGTGACTTTCCAAGCAGGATTCACAGACCGACATGTGAGAGCTTTAAGGGAGTGCTCATATCTTTAAATGTCTGTAGCAATGATTCTCAATAGTCAGGTCCTAGCATTGGGTCTCAGACCTCATCTTTCCGCTTCCACCAACCTGTCCTCAAATAAACCAGAACAGGAAGGAAAATCCAACCAGAAACTGAACCTAGTTTTACTCCCCCAAAGAACTTCCATCCTGTCTCCTGCCTCGCCTAACCCATTTCTCTGGACCCAACCAAGTGTTTTGAGACTTGCAAAAAAAATGAAAGAAATATCTTCTTTCCTTAAAAAAAAAAAAAAAAAAAAAAGTGTCAGGGGGTGGAGAGAAACCTCTTAATTTAATAACTTAGATGTATAAGGAAGCCCTACATACTATCTTTTCTTTCTGAATCATCTTCTAGTCAAATGGTTTATAGTTCTTACACACACACACACACACACACACACACACACACACACACACACACGATGGTTTATTCTTTCCTATCATCCTGCCTCCTCTTAACACCTTACAGCCTCCCCAGCTCTCCTCTGCCTATCCCATCCCTACATGTGCATGTGTATTCAATGCAAATCTAACTTCTTATGGTCACATTTCATTCTCATTGCCTGAAGAAAGTTCACTTTTCTCAGAAATTATAGCATTGGAATCATGCGGAATACATTTGTTGCCATTAATTAGGTGGTATCCTGTATGCTATATTTTTCTTTGTTGTCTCAGCCTGCTATTTAAATATTTTTATTGTTAGTTAACTTTAGGCATATTTATGCCTTATCAAAAGATGTTAAATTAAAATTTGCTAAAGAAATCCATGACCTGCACCTGTATATTCCCCTGTGTGTCTGGCTTTCATTCATCCATTCAACAATTAATTTTTGAGCACCATAACAGTGGAGTGATTGATTAATAACCAAAATAAGGTGAAATATATGTACATAATTGAATTTAATGCCTGATGTTTCACAATCCAAGTACTTTCACATATAACATCTCATTGTCCTTGTGACATCCTTCTGAAGCAGATGGGGGAAAAGTAATATGTCATGCAAAGCACTTAATTAGTAAATTCACTTTGACAGTGTTTCAAGCCAGCATGTGGGAAAAAAAGGATATTAAGTGGAATAATGTAGAATTTAATTGCAACATGTCAAACAAACTCTTAGAGCAGATTCATAAAAACACCAGAGAAGAACAGTGATTCAAGAACTAAACAATGTTGGATCGATTTATGGCTTATTTAACCAAATCAGCAATCTGGAAAAGGTACCTCTTAAATTTGGACTGAAAGCTTGACAGAGAGTAAGACAGCCTGACCTCCATGGTTAATAAATTCCATAAGTAGAGAGCAAACATTAAAAATGCCCCGTAGCTCAATGTCTTCAGCCAAAAAGAACTAATCCAATTGAGTGAGACCAAAGGAAACGACTGGGGATGTATGGTTCCAGAATGTCTCTGAGGTATTCAAACCCAAGTCAATTTAAGGACTTGTAAGTTAATAACTAGGACTTTACACATAATCCCGTACTTTACAGGTAGCCAGTGAAGGTTTTATACAACCAGGGTAATGTGATTTTCATGCTTGGTGTCAGTCAAAATGTCAGTAACTCAGTTCCAGACCAAGAGAAGTACCTCGATCAGTCCATTAGGAGAGTCCCCTGGAACACGGACAGGTGGGCGCAGCGTGAGTGTGCACGAGAGGGAGGAGCTGCCAAGCCAGGAGGAGGTGAGAGCGGTGGACAGTAGCCGTGGAGGGGTTGGGCCACCGGCTTTTAAAAGTGTTCTAGTCAATAATTAAATAGGAAGCCTAAAAGATATGTCAGGATGGAAGATTAAGTGCAAATTCATAATAGAAATCTCAGAAGCGAACAGCCTTCAAAGCTGCAGTTCTGGGCAATTTATGGATTTGCAGTAATGGTGAGAACCCAGAAGCAATGAGTTTCTTCTTAGTGTGATTCATCATCAGCTTTTAATAGTCAGGCAGAGAATATCCGGAGGTTAGGTGGTTAGAGAGTGAATTTAAGTTTCAAAGGGGAAAAGAGGACTACTTTTTAAAAAATACACGATATAATGTTAGATGAATAATTTAAATGTGTTTATTGGATTCATCTTTTTAAGTGGATCAAGAGGGTGTGTGTGTGTGTGTGTGTGTGTGTGTGTGTGTGTGTGTGTTAATTTTCTGGCGGAAATGTTATGTCAGATGATAATATCTTTACAGATTCAGTATTATGTTGAGAAAAAATAAAATGAGAAAAGCAACCAAACCACTAATTGAACACACCTAGTATGCTCCAATCACTGTACTAGGTACTTTGTGCATCCTTCCACTCCCATTTTAATATTGCAGGGCAGGTAGTATCAGCTCCAAACACAAACTAGGAAATGAGAGCTCAGAGAAGCATGTGCCCCTAGATCCTCGCTACTCAAAATTTGTCTGCAGACCAGCAACGTGAGCCTCACTTGGGATGTGGTTAGAAACAAAGAGTCTTCGGCTCCACCACTGACCTTCTGAATCGGAATCTGCCTTACTCAGCAGCTCTAGCGTCCCAAAAGACCCATTCTGTGTGTCCTTGAGGGAATTCTCATAGAGAACTGGGGAAGGAAGCAGACCAATGATGTGACCAAATTCAGGGCTGGTCAGCCATCTCTACTGTATACATGAGCTTTCAGCCCAAGGGGCCCCTTGGGTAAGAAATGCATTCACAAGAGTATCCCTGGGGAAACATGCAGTAAAAGATGAAGAAATGGGACATCTTTTGGCTGGCTCTGGCAGGGAGTGCTGGAGCTCATGGGCCACCAACCACATATTACAAAGGAGAGGTCAAGACAATAGGTGGTGGAGCCAGACTGCCTGGGCTTAGTTTCAAGCCTACCCAATACAGGCTTGGTGAACTTGGGCAACTTACTTAATCTTGTTACTCATCAGGTTTTTAATTTGTAAAATGGAATTTGCATAAGAGGTACAGAAAGCTCAGTGGAGGTTAGCTCCAGTTATTCCCCAAGCTGTGCTATAAGGGCTGTGTACTATGTGAAACAAGACCCATGTGGCCCCTGCTCTTCCACTAAGGAGCATGGCGTTGAGAGGGGAGGCTGAAAGCACAAGGTACAATTGTGATAAATGCTATGTCAGAAGAGGAGGGATCTCTGGAAATTCATGCAAGAGAACAACCCGACTTATCGAAGGACTTGGGGGTTATCTCTTAGGCAATTGTACTTTCCTTATGTCTGAAGAGTGAGTAGGGACAGCCTTCCCAATGGAGAATTCAGAATGGAACTGAGATCCCTAATGAGGAACAGAACACTGGAGGGGATAAGAGATGGGGTGTGGAGTGAGTGCAGAAAGGGGTCCCGGCAATGTGGAGTAGATGACCTTAGAACATCCCTGCTCAAATCCTGGAAATGTTGATACCGAACAAAAAATATTCTGTTCACTGCACAATAGGATTCCTAAAAATGAGAATCCCTTCAGTTGCTGAGGCTGAAGAAGGAACTGAGTAGAGGTGAGCTATGTCTGCCCTGTCCACCTTTGTAGGAACCACTGGTCTCAGTAACCTCGAGGTGTGGCTGAGAGGCAGAGAGGCTTTGAGCTGTGCTAGAGGTGAGCCCCAGAGCTGAACGCCCTCCATGAAGCTGGCACAATACAAAGGGTGGGTTAGGAACTCACTCACCTGCTCAGGAGAGAACAAGCAAGTAGCCTGCCTTCTGGGTGTGTGTGTGTGTGTGTGTGTGTGTGTGTGTGTGTGTGTGTGTGTGAGAGAGAGAGAGAGAGAGAGAGAGAGAGAGAGAGAGAGAGAGAGATCATTAGATTTGTATTTTAGAAATACCATTCTAGGTGCAGATTGAAGGAGGGCAAAAGCAATATGGCCTTATGAGAAGGTCCACATTCAAGGGAGACTTTCTTGTGGCTTTGACTGGGTCAGTGGCAGTGGAGCCAGTCCTTATGACAGATAGCATGAAATTGTCATCATGAGAGAATAATGGACCTCCACAAGAAGCTTATGAGATGATTCAGAAATAAGAAACAGATCAGAGCCGGGCGTGGTGGCGCACACTTGTAATCCCAGCATTCATTCGGGAGGCTGAGACCGGAGGATCTGGGTTCGTGGCCAGCCTCAGCTACTTAGTGAGGCACTCCGCAACTTAGTGAGACCTGGTTTCAAAATAAAGAATAAAAAATAGGGCTGGGGTGTAGCTCGGAGGTAGAATGCCCCTGAGTTCAATCCCCAGTACTGAAAAAAAAAAAAGAAAAGAAAAGAAAAAGAAACAGATCAGTGACAAAGGTCTGCCTGCTAGGTACTGGAGCCACAGAGGGCAGTAGGAACCAGGTAGTAAGAGATTTTGGCAAAGTCAGGGTGGATAACTACAACAACAGGACAAAATTGATTCAAAGTGTTTATGCAATTAACAGTAGCCAAATTATGGAGCCAACCGGCAAACAGATAAAGAAAATGTGGTACAGACACACAATGGAATTCTACTCAGCCATAAAGAAGGACAAAGTTATGTCATTTTCAGGAAAATGGATGGAACTAGAAAATATTATGCTGAGAGAGATGATCGGCCAGTCTCAGAAAGTCAAGGAGGGTATGTTTTCTGTCATATGTGGAAGCTAGAGAGAAAACAGGAAAGACAAAGGACTCTGGATAAATGTGGAGAGACCAGAAGAATAGTGGAAGGGGGTTGGGGGAGGGAAGTGAGGAGGGGGAAAAGAAGGACTGAAAAAGGAAGCAGCTCAAATAGTGCTTTGGCAATCATAAAGGTATTGCTACTGGCTTCGCCAGCATGCACGGGGAGGAAGGAGGCGGTAGCGGGCTAGGATGTAGAGGCGAGGACATAAGAGCTGTGTGCAGGTATGTTTGCATCTAAGTGAATGAATACTAGATCAGCCAGACTCAGACAAACAAAGGTGTCCGTGTTTTCTCTCATATGTGGGAATTAAGAAAAAAAAAGAGAGAGAGAGAGAAAGGGACTCCATGAAAATCAGGAGAGAGAGCAGTAGAGTGGAAGAGGCAGAGTAGGGAAGAGGGAGGGAAAGTGGAGGCTCTGGGAAGGAAACTGACCAAACAATGCAAGGTATATATGTGATGTTTCACTATGAATCTCACTATCATGTACAATTACAGTACACCAATAAGAAATTACTCAGAAAGGGAAATAGAATGAGGCAGAAAAAGATGCAACTGTGAGAAGGAGCCTAGAGTTACAATTTCTGATCTCTTCCCACCCCCTTCAAAAGGGGTGAAACAAGTAACCAATCGACACTAGCCCCAAACTTCCCACGCAAGCTTAAAATGCTTACAAATACAATTAGTTTAGATTTAAATTCACAAGTATAGTAACTTTGTGCTGAAGCAACATTTTCCCCTCCAAATTCACTAAAACGTTCCTGTATTACTCTGATGTCACCATTCGGGGTATCTTTTACCCAGAATGCAATTAGAATTAGTATATGGCATTATTATCCTTAACTTCCACAAATGCATGTCGAGTGACAAGGGTGCCTAATTTGCATTGGAAATGCAAAGGGAACACCAGTGTTTACTTGATGTGGTCACTGGATCAAACATAACCATCATCTTTCTAGCTTCTTAATAACATTTAAACTCAGACTCATTTTTGTAATGCTAGATATGATAGGCCAAGAAACCTTGCGATTTGCATTCCCTTGTTTGTTTTGTTAGATAACAACATGATGAATACATCAGAAACTTCTGTTTTACTTTTCGAAATATTTTCTTTCAACTTCAATATACTTCTTGTTGTAGTGAAAAGCCCTGGCGGTCCTAAGGGATGGCAATCGAATGCATAAATATGTAAAATTCTCATTGAATTAATAGACTTGCTTTGGATTTTTTTTCTTATTAGAATATAAAAATCTGGCAAGTTCTCTAAAACTCTATCACTTAGGTCTCCTGGGGGGAATGTGAGAACGGAGTACAGCATAAGTGTCAGTAGTCTTTGTGTCTCTAGATATCTAGATCGCTCGGCTGGGTCCCCAGGGGCTACAAAAGATGATTTGTCAGTTTAATTTCAGCTGCAGCAGCTATGGAGGAAGACTATGGCTTCTATTCTAGCCACAGATGTGCAGAAATAGTCTTCAAAGCCAGAAATGCAGGCGGGTGAGAATTGAGCCCTCCTCCTTGCATCCCCCTGCATCCGCTCCCTGCTCTTCGCCATCAGCGGTCACATGCACTGAAGGGAGCCTGGTATCTAACAATATTAATATTATGTCCCAACAGGCTAAAAGCAACGGCAACAAAACCTGGGGCGCTGGGCAAAAGGTGCCTAGGAACATGAGACAATAAAATTAGCTGTTAGTAATTACTGATCTAATTGGGGAAGAAGATAGAAAAGATGTATCTTCTGTATCTTTGTCTTCTGCCTTTCCTTTGTCACCTTGGTTCTCCATTAACTCAATTACTGTCTCCAGAGAAGGGAGATGTCAATAGAAAAGTTTGAATTCTACAGTATCTAGTACCCAAGAGCCAATTAGAAGAGCTTGATTTTGTTGGTGACACCTCACCTCACCACACGTTCCTGAGTGTATTAGGGAATGAGAGCCCGTCTTCAGATACCTCATTTCTGCCATCAGAATTATTCTTGTCATTCCAAGGTTGATCTTTCTCTGTCCTCCGCAGTCCACTTCCAGGCATCCTTCCTTTATCACCGTCGCTCTTCCCTTGTAGCTGTACTTGGATTTGCCGCCTTCCTCTCCATTCACAAATCTACATTCCAGTCCAACTCGAATTTCATCTCCTCTAACTGATCTTCCAGGGTCAATTCCTTCTCTGCGGTGATCCGTCCCCCCAAGGGTGATCTTACCTAAGTGTCTCTTTTTGTTTTATTCCTTGTTGGCTCAAAACTCCTAAATGAAAGATAGCTCTGCACAATTTAGATCAATGTGTCTAAGAATATGCAGACCATAGAATCAGAAAGACTTCGATTTGAATCCCATCTCCACTGGTCACTTATCTGCAAGATCCCTAATTTATCTAATTGGGGGGGGTTGTTTTTATTATAGTAAAATATACATAACATAGAATTTGCCATTTAATTTTTTAAAATATGCAAACCAGGGCCTCATTTACATTTGCAATGTTGTCATACCATCATTAATATATATATATGATATATATGTATATATGTAATACATATATATAACATATATCTGCATGTATATATTTATTTAATCTATTATGCAGCTTATAGGTTGGTCTAATTAATTTAAATTAATTAAAGTTTATAATAGATAAGTTACCTTTTTTCTTTCTAGATGATTCTTGATATACACTAACATTAAAAAAAAATTTTTATAAAATATATGTAATAAAATTTGCTGCTATAACCATTTTAAGTGTACATTCACAGGTATTAATGACATACACGGTATTGTACAACCATCACCATTTTCTTTGTTCAGAACTTTTCATTGCCCCAAAGAGAAACATTGTCTTCCTTAAGCAATAGCTTTCCATTTTTCCCCTCTCACCAGCCCCCTGGTAACCTCTAATCTACTCTCCCAAGCTCTAGAACTGTAAGAAGTAAATTTCTCTTAATTTAAGTCTCCGGGTCTGTGGTATTTTGTATGGCAGCCCAAGCAGACTGAAAAAATATATATATATATATATATATTCCATTTGGCTTTGGGGGAACCAACAAGCTAGTTTCCACAATGGCTGAACTCGGCTGTTATACCTTCCCCCAAGCAATGCACAAGGAAGCCTTCCAATCTCTCCGCATCCTGCCAACACATGTTATTTTCTGGTTTGTTTGAGGGATTTTAATTTTTTTAAGCAGTTCTAGAAGGTAGAAATGTTATCTCACTGTGGTTTCGATTTGTCTTTCCCTAAATGACTAATGATGTTGGGCATCTTTTCATGTGCCTATTGGCCATTTATATATCTTTGGAGACATTGTCTTTTTAAAATTGTATTGTCTAAGTTTTCATTGTTATTGTTGAGTCTTGATAGTTCTTTTTACATTCTGGATATTAAATCCATATCATGTATGATTTGCAAATGCCTTCTCACATTGTTTAGGTTGTTTTTTCCACTTTCTTGATTGTGTCCTTTGTTGCACAAAATTTTTAAATTTGGATTAAGTTCAATTTATCTATAGTTTCCCTTGTTGTTTGTGCTTTTAGGTTACATCTAAGAATCCATTGCCAAACTCAAAGTCATGAAGACTTCTAAGAGTTTGATGGCTTTAGTTCTTATATTTAGGTCACTGATACACTTTGAGTTAATTTTTGTATATGGTGTGAGATAGGGGTTCAATTTTATTCTTTTGCATGTAGAAATCCAGTTGTTTCAGAATCATTTTTTGAAACACTATCCTTTCCCACATGAAACATAGTTGCATTCCTATTAAAAGTCAGTTGACCGGAGATGTTTGGATTTATTTCTGGACTCTTAATTCTATTCTATTTGTCTATTCTTATGCCAGTACCAAAGTGTTTTTGGTTACTGTACTTTAGTAGTAAATTTTGAAATAAGGGTTAATAATGACTATTCCAACAGTATTCTTCTTTTTCAATATTATTTTGGTTATTTGGAGCTCCATATAATTCCATGTGCATTTGAGGATTTGAAAAAAGAAAGATTTTTGGAAATTTGATAGAGATTGCCTTAAATCTGTGGATCACTTTGGGGAGTATGGCCATCTTAACTATACTAGGTCTTACAACCTATGAATATGGGAGTCTTTCTATTTATTCAGATCTTTAATTTATTTTACCCATGTTTTGTAGTTTTCATTGTACAAATCTTTTACTTCCTTGGTTAAATTTATTCTTAGATATTCTTTTAGGTGCTATTGTAAATGAATTTGCTTTCTTAATTTCTTTTCAGATTGTTTACTGTAGGTATATAGAATCATAGAAAAAATTTGTGTGTTGATCTTATGCTCTATAACTTTTCTGAATATGGTTATTAGTTTTAGTAGCTTTCTTGGGGATTCTTTGTTTTTATTTTTTTAATAGTATCATGCTATCATCTGTCAACAGTGATGGTTTTACTTCTTCCTTTCTTTTTCATTTCTAATTATTCTGGTTATAATTTCCAGAAAAATGTTGAGTAAAAGTTATTTTCCTTGTCTTATTCTTGATGGATAATTTACTTTAAAATATATGTTAATTGAAAAATTATTTAAAACAGGTTTACAAAAACTAATAGTCATTGAATTAAAAGCAAATTTTATTTTATTCTATTGGTTTATTTAAGTTGTCATATCGTATCAGGTTTATTAATGTAGATGAGTTTCCAGCTTTTATTAAAATACATAAATACATGGAACCATTTCAAATACCAGCACAGATTTTTTTGTTTATGTATAAATACTTTATGAAAATAAAATAAAAATAAAAATTGAGAGTGGATCCCAAACCAAACTTCCCATCTTTCAACATGTTACAGACACAGAAATCTAAGAATCAACCTGATCCTTCAATGAGTCCGAGATTCCCTTGTACATGAATTCTCTCAACACCTCACCTCACACAATGAACTCACACTCAGTAGATGCTTGATAACTGAATTAATGAATGAATCAATTGATCGATGAAGGTAAACATGAGCTTAGCAATCACTTCACTTCTTTTATCCTTCGTTTTACTTATTAATGCAACCAGAATAAATTAATATCAATACAAAAATATATACCATGATTTTAGATTATCCAGTAAAATAAATCCCTAATACACATCAAAGTCAAATTTTGAAAAAGGAGTGTGCCATCTGAGTAAAATTGTGCTAATCACAATCACTTTTCATGAGCAGACTGGTAGACTCATGCCCTGAGAAATGTTTTAAAAATATATATAAAAAATAAAAATAAAAAACCAGAAATTTTTAAGGATAAAAGCAACTTTTAAATTAATTTCTTACTTATTGTATTTGAAGATAGACTTGAATATTGAGAAAGGACAACATTATGATGAATTATCAGTAAGTGGTTGTACCCATGTAATCACACACACACACACACACACACGGACACCATCAACTCTCTCAAAACTCCTTTGGGTCTTTCCCAATTACTATCTTCTCCCTTCTCTGCAAACTAAATCACATCTGGATTTCTAAAACCATAGATTATCTTTGCTATTCTTGTAGCTTTATGCAGACTGAACCTTGCAGCATATACTCTCCTTAGCTCTTTGGGTCCTTTTACCCATTTTCCCCTACTATTACATTAGCATGGTACATTTGTCACAACCAATGAACCAACATGGATATCATTAGTTGAAGTCCATACTTTATTTAGGTTTCCTTGGTGTTAGCATAATGTCCCCTCCTGCTTCAGGATCTCCTCCAGGACACTATTACGCTTAGTCATCACGTCTTCTTGGGCTCCTCTTCATTACAACAGTTTCTCATATTTTTCTTATTTCTGATGCCCATGGTACTGGTCATGTATTTTGTAGCCTGCCCCTCAACTGGGACATATCTACTACTTTCCTTCAAGCTTAGACTGGGATATAGACTTTTTAGAAGAAGACCAATATGGCACTCGTTAAGAATGGTGAAGTGCTGTTCTTATCACATTGAGGACACATGCTATTAACAGGACTTACTATTTTGAAAGGAGCTTTGATCACCTGGCCGCACTAGTGGTTGTCAGGTTTCCCCTTTGAAAAGTTACTCTTTCTCTCCCATTCCTAAACTGAACTCCTTGGAAGGAAGTCACAATGCTCAACTTATACTTTAGGACTGAGGAATTATGCCTCACCTCCTTGGGGATGGAGTACTCACAGAAATTATTTGTAGTTCTTTTGCATGTGAGATTTGTCTGCCCTCCCCCCTATTTATTTACACAATTATTTATTTACATTAGTATGGGTAGTTATTTATACTGTGGGTTATAATCCAATACGAATTCATTTATTTTGTTGCTTAAATTGTACAGCTTTGCCGGGCGTGGTGGCGCATGCTTGTAATCCCAGCATTCGGGAGGCTGAGACCAGAGGATCCAGGTTCTCGGCCACCCTCAGCTACCTAGTGAGGCACTTCGCAACTTAGTGAGACTCGGTTTCAAAATAAAGAATAAAAAATAGGGCTGGGAGTATAGCTCGGAGGTAGAA
>PVLC010020627.1:0-29070 GCA_004027655.1 Graphiurus murinus | reverse complement strand
TTTGGGAGGATGGCCATTTTGATGATATTTATTCTGCCTATCCAAGAGCATGGGAGGTCCTTCCATCTCCTAAGGTCTTCATCAATTTCCTTCTTCATCTTTCTATAATTTTCCTTATAGAGGTCTTTAATCTCCTTGGTTAGGTTTATCCCCAAGTATTTTATTTTTCGGGGTGCTATTGTGAGTGGGATTGCCTTCTTCCTTTGGAAATACTGTACCCCACTGGTGTTTTTTTTTCTTTTCTAGAGGCATGTTTGGTGCTTCTGGAAATAAGATATGATCTTATTTGCTCTAAAAATAAGACAAGATCTTGCTCTTTAGATTTTTTATCTCCATTATGGTCACTGAAATTATAGGATGCAGTTTTTTATGCTGCCATGCCTTAGAAATTAGCAGGACATACCAAATTTGTAAGAGCAGGATGGAATCTTGAGGGAGAAGCTGAGAACTGGTCCTAGATCCACATGATTTGGGAAATGATACTTTACAATGACTCTGACCTCTGGCTTCCCTCCTGGGATAGAATTCATTAGAATGAACTCAGCTGTCCTTGGCAAAACCCGCTCCCTACTGACCATGGAAGACCACCTGAGCTGGTAACAGCCACCCTTGAGTTGCCTTGGGAAAACCATGGGCCACTGAGCTTGAGAGTGCCTTTTAAAATTCCTTCAAACAGTTATTTTTATGTTTGTGGTACTGGGGACTGAAGCCAGGGATATTCTACCTCCAGTCTACGCCCTCAGCCCTTTTAATTTTTTGTTTTGAAACAAAACAAAAAGGAGGCTGAGAGTCTCACTGAATTGCTGATCCTCCTGTCTCAGCCTCCCAAATATTAGGATTACGGAAGTGTACTATCACGCCTGGATCCCTAAAAAATATTTTTGACTGCCTCCTGTGTGCCAGACACAGTTCTGAAAACTGGATCTACAGTGAAGATTTAGGAAGGTGAACATGAAGTCACTGCTTTCAGGATGTATGGAGTCCAGTCAACTTGAGTCAAAGTTGTAATCTTTGTTTCTCTATTTAGTCATAAAGGAAATGTGAGAGTGCAAAATAAAAAGTGAAGAAATAAGGAGAAGATAGTAATCTACCAGGAAAGTTTATCTGGAAAATGAGAAAATCTGGTTTCTAACATCCACCCAGAATATCAACTGCACCAGGAGCCGTGAACTATAGAAATGGAGGCTCAGCAAACTGAGTTAAGCTCAAATATCACACAGTATCAACAAATAAGTAAAACCTGAGCCGCTTTCATAAAAACAAACATTGGAGAAAAGGTAAGAGGCATGTTTACAAGACAGTGAGCAAAGAAAATCTAAACATTTACATAAGAAACCACACACAAAAGAAAAATATCTTTAGGATAGCATATATAGGTAATGTTTTAAAGTTTATATCATGGTATATCTTGTTTTGTTACAAAGAAAATCAGTTGCACATTGTAGATTTTTAACCCCAGATTCAGTGTCATAAAGTCTCAAACCTAGCAAAGCGTAGATATAACAAGTGCAACACAATCAAAAGAACAAGGTATTAAAATAAGTGACTTTTTGTGAGGATTATTTTATCCTTGTAGACGACTGAATCTCCTGGAAGTTGTTGTTGTTGTTGTCATATTTGTCCCTCCAGTTTGCATCCCAAGAACATTTCCCCAGAGTAGGCTTTAAAGAAGAGTTCCCCGACAGGGTTCCTTTTTTTTTTGTCAAATTTCCAAGGCATATTAAGAAGAGATATTTCTACTCAAATGGACAAACTTCTATCAATTTGCTTGGTAACATTTATTTCTGTTCAGTAAAATACTGCAAATGAACATTCATTTCTTCTCAAACTCTTGCCCCCATATCAACCTGTATGCTTCAACCAAATGATCTGCATCCTGAAAAGGCAGCACAAGGCACCTGTGGTGGGCACTTTGCTAATTTCTAAGTCCCCATTGCCATCTTTTCTTCCTGTGGGATAACTTTTGTTGGATAGGGTTTAGAAAACCAGAAGATTTGCACTTTGGATTGGCAGTTTGATTTTCCTGGTTTTAGCCAAGACACCTCGCAAACCTTCATAACATTTGAAGGAATCTGTCCTGAAGCAACACTCCTCTACAGGTTTAACTAGACATAAGATATGATACATGGTTATGATGCTCACAGAATTATTATAGGTCAAAGAAACCAGAGTTCCAGTTCTGTCTGATAAGCAAAGCCCAAGGTTTTTGAACTCTGGGATCACCACATTATCTGTGGGGTTCTTTGGAGGGGCATAAGCCAGGAGGGAATTTACATTCCTCAGCCTAGAGACAGATGGGGGCATTTAGGGGCTAGAGCACGGCCTTTTTCACACAGGATGCTTCATCAAGATCACCTTAGGAAGCTGCTTCTCACAACTCCAATGTCTGTCATTGGAGTTGTTCCGAGTGGTTTTGATATTTTGATATTAGGAGCTTTAGGTGGATTTGTGGAAATATTTTTGTAATGTCCAAGCATCATGATTTGAAAAAAAAAATCATTTGAATGCAATCATCTTAAGACCACTGTATTTGCAAGCCATGCCCTAGTTCAATGGAATAATTTTTCTCTGTTTATTCCCTTAAAGGTTCACAGAAATAGAAAAGCCATGTGAGATTTCTTGGTACAATTTCTTCAAATATTGAAGTCTCAAATTTAGGAGACAATATAAAAGGAAGAAAAGGAAGAATATATTGAGCTGATTAGGTAACAAATTGAAAAACCATGGGGCATTTCTGCTTTGGAGAACGAAGTTATAGCAGTGGGAAATAGAGCCCTATGTAAATCACTAGTGAAATTAATACATTTTAAAGGTTATCAGAGCAAAACTGCTGAATCCTATAGTTTGTCATCAGTAAATTAAATGCAAAATCCCTAATTTAATTTGTACAAATTACCAGTTGACTTCTAATATATGGAATAATAAGAACTAATGCTACTTTCTGAGTCGGAAATGAGATTTTTTATTTCCAAAAGAGCAAAAAGACAAGAAATAAAGTTGATTCAGAGCCCAAACAATCTTTTAGTTATAGCAATTTGTTGACTTCCTAAAAAATAAAAAAGAAACTCTGAGTTTTATTTGCAATTTTTTCCTTCAACTATCACTCAGATAAAATGTAGGGTGGCAACTGACTTCCTTTTGAAGCTGGTCTCAATTTAATGCAAGAGAAGAGAGTTTTAGGCGAGGGCAGTGCGGGCACATCACAGCTTCCCCAGGATGGCCATCTGCAGTCTAGTTTCTTATTCTTAGAGTCGATGATGGGGACCCAAGGGTTGTTGTGGGTTTTTTTTTTTTTTTCCCCTTCCATATGTTTTTCATTGAGCATGAAATTCTGTGCTCGTGAAATTAATTTAGCAAAAGAGATGTTTGTGACGCTATCTGGGATAGAAGAAATTCAAATGCTGAAGCCTTAGCAAAAATTAGAATTATCGAATGTTAGCACAAGGAACCTAAGAGATAATCTTTGTCCAATGACTCATTTTGTAAGTAATGAAACAAGAGACTCAGCGAGATGTGGCAACTTTTCAGAGGCTGCATAGGTAGCTCGAACTGGACAAAAAAATTAGACCTCAGAGACAGAGCTCCTAACTTTTAATTAATTATAAAATTAAGAGGCCTCCACTGCTTTATTGGAAAAGGGCCCTTTAACAAAGGCACTTAATTCTTCCTTACACACACAAAGAGATGCTCACCTGCGCGTACACACACACACACACACACACACACACACACACACTCATTTATCTTGGTTTGCTTGGGTAATACAACCATGAGCTCATAACAAAAGTGACTAGGAAGAAGCATATTATGTGACAAAGGTTGTTTTCTCTTGGATTCATATTTTTCCTAAATGTGTTCCTGAAAATATATGGTGTGTTTAGTATCTTCCTTAGCTAAGGGGTCCTCACCTTCAGAGAAATGAGCTACAAAGTGGCTCCCTCAGCTTGTTCAGATACCTGAAGGATGTGCCTGAGTAGTTTTGGAAAGTAACTTTATCTAGCTGGCAAAGAAGTGAAAGAGAAAAAACCCAAGAGGGCTGAACAAAGGAACAATAATTTCATAAGCTGTTTCCATAATGGACTAGTTTAAAAAGAGACAGTGAATTTATTTTGAATAGACTGATACACCGTGCAATTTGGATCATTGATATGAGGTGTGCAGATCTGAAGTTCCCCAGGCATTTCCCAATGGCCTATTTTTGTTGTTCTGTGAGTGTGTGTGTGTGTGTGTGTGTATGTGTGTGTGTGTGTGTTTAACCTTTTGCATATGGATTTTTAGCTGATAAAAATACACAATGATTTCCTTTTCCAAGGAGCTTATAAAGCTCAACTTGACACTTGGGATAGAATTACCAAAATAGGAGTCATAAGGGAGCTTAGTGAATATCAGAATTAAACTCCACCCTCTTACTGGTGGAAGAACTGACTTCCGTGACCTCAGTAACTCCTCTATTTTTATATACAAGCAGGGATCAGAACCCAGGTTTCCTGATGCCAATATATCCTTGTGCTTTAGGTACAGTGTCATATAGCTGCCAGGATGGGGTGCAGGGTGGTGCATAGGTTCAGACTCAGACTTGGATTCTGTGATGAAATCCCAGTTCTGGCACTTCCTATAAATACGATGCCGGGAAACTTGCTTATCCTCACTGTCCTGTGGGTTTTTTTCATCTGTATCATAGGAATATAACAGTCCCTATCTCATCAGGTTGATGTAAGACTAATAGACTAAGTGCCTGACTCCACATAATATCAGCACAATAAATATGAGTTCTTAATAGGAGGTAGGGTCCTGGAACAGCAGCTGGACTTGCTGGAAAAGAAATGTGATCCTGGTCACAGGAACACCTTCGCATATACTATATCCCAAGCTTAAAAATAAGCACCAATATAAAAATTTAAAAAGGAATATTTTGTTAATTAAATAAGATTATGCACGTAAAACATTTAGCCCTGGGTCCAACACAAGTTGAACACTGAATAAACATACACTATCTCTTTCATTGCTAACCCAGTTTAATTTACCCATGGGCACTAGCCTGAACAACTTTGCCAGGCATCTTGCATTTGGCCAGTCTGGCCAGGCGAAGCATGCCGATAGAAAACCTCCAAGACATATTGTATTATGAGGGTTCTCCAGAAAAATAGAACCAATAGGAGATAAATCTGTAGAAGATTTATTATGGGAATTGTCTCATGTAATTATGGAGGCTGAGAATTCCCACTATCTGCCATCTGTGAGTGGGAGAACCAGGAAAGCAGGGGGTATGATATAGTCATAGACTGAAAGGCTGACAACCAGGAACTCTGATGTCTGAGGGAAGGAGAAAATGAGAGAAAATCCACCCTCCCTCCCTCTTGGTTATCCTATTCATGTCCTCAGGGGATTGGACAATGCCCATTCCCATGTCTGTTAGTTAGAATTTATTTACCCAATTATGGTTTGGATTTAGAAAGTCCCTCTAGACTTTACATAGACAAGGCAGTCATGTTGGAGGCAGGGGACATTATATATTGTATATTACATACCCCCACAGACACACCTAGGAAAAATGGTTTACCAGCTTTGTGGGCATCCCTAAGCCCAGTAAGCTGACTTATAAAATTAACAATCACACTTAACATTTCTTAAAGTCATGTTTTTCTAATTTCTACTGAAACATAAGAAGCCTCTCCTTCACATACTTTACCAAGCCGAATTAATATTTGCTAATTCAATGGGGTACCATGTACCTTACTTCCCTAGCCCCTTTCTCTACCCAGCAGTTTCACACAATAAGCATTTCTGCATTGAGCTCAAAACTGTAGGGATATTGTGAGTAGTGAAATAATGTACTCAGCACCATTATCCCCTGGATAATTTTGTTCTAAGCCTCCTTAATTATTGTGGTTCATCGTGCTGTGAATTCACTCAGAGCCACCTTTTCATTGGCCACAGGGCTACCACTTATCTTCCCCCTTGCTGTCTAGCTGACATAGTTGAAGCATCTTCGAAAATCTGAATAAAATCTTTCATTCCCATATTTTTACAGTGGATTCCTTTCGTCTGAGCACCTGTAAAATGAACAAATGCTTCTCAAACAAATCATGCTTAGGCAACCATTCTTCTTTTAGCCTGTAGGATTTCTACATCCCAGGCCACATTTAATAGTTCCAGTCAAAAGTCACTTACTTATAAAAGAACCCCTTCTTAGACTTTTCATATAATAATAACAACAATGTATTAAGTAAGTCACTCTCCCTGACACTGAATTTCATTATCTTAAACAGGATCGTATACTGCTAGACCCAGATCATTTATTCGAAGACATGAAATATCGTCTTTATGCCAGTCATTATATTGGATACTAAAGAATCAAAGGTATACAATATATAGTGTCTCTAGTCTCAAAATTACTTGCAAATTAGCAGAAAAATAAGTTCCAAAGGAAAGAGTTGTAATTCTGTGTGACAAGCTCAGTGTCAGCATGTAAAGAGAACAAATAGTAAGAATGCTGAGTTCATGTTGCAGGGTGGGCACTGGGTGTGGTGGTGTTTCTTGGGAAAAGAGATTCCAGTCTCACAGGATGTGCAGAAATAATCCAGGAGAAGAAGGAGTTGGGGAGGGGGACCTTTCAGCAGTGAAAAGAGCACATGCAGTGGAAGAATGCTATAAAACAGCACAACACATTGGAGGAAGAACAGGTAGATCAACGTGGCTGAAGTTCAAGGTTGAGAAGGAGCAATGGCACCTGGTGTAACAGAAGAGGCAGTCAGGTCCAGATCCTCAAGGGCATTGAATGGTGTGCTAGAGACTTCCATCCTTATTCTGGAGGAATGGATAAGCCATTGACCTATTTGTATGCAAAGGAATTACTTGATATAAGAGATATAATTCTGGATGCTAATGAAGCACAGATTGGAAATGATGACTAGGAGAAAGGAGCACAATGAAGAGGAAATAAAAACCAAACGAAGGCAAGCATAATGAGAGTGAAAGATGAGCTGGAGTCAGGTGACTTCTGGGTGTCAGGATCAGGAGGTGAAGGGGCAGAGGGAAGATTCGAGGATGACTATTCACTTTCTGATTTGTAGCTTTTGGGTTGATTCATATTCTCTCTCTCTCTCTCTCTCTCTCTCTCTCTCTCTCTCTCTCTCTATCTCTATCTCTATCTCTATCTCTCTGTAGTACTAGAGATTAGAGCTGAGGCATTCTAACTCCAAGCTACACCCCAGTCCTTTTATTAATTTTTTTGTTTGTTTTTGAAACAGGTTCCTAGATCTCCTCACTAGGTTACTGAAAGTCTTACTATATTGTTGAGGCTATCCTTGAACCTGCAATCCTCCTGCCTCAGCTTCCCTGGGATTAAAGGCATGCCCCATGACACCCAATTTAATTTCTTCTTTTATTTTGTCCTTGGTTGGAGATTGGAGAAACTTGAGCATATTTATATCCTAAAGAAAATAACCCTGAAGATAGGAAGTATAAAAATTCACACAATAGATTGGGAAGCTGCACAAATACACAAATAAGACAGAATTTAGTCTTTTTCTGCTAGCTCCCTGAATGCTGTCACAAATACAGAAATGAGTTTCCCTCCTCCAAAGCTCCCAGCAGAAATTTGGCTAGAGAGTCTGTTCTGAGAGGCTGGCAGCTCTGTTTATAAGTAAATCAGACAGGACAGCAATACAAATTGTCTTCTATGGGATATTCTAGAGAGTAGTACAGAAGTCAAGGTGGACCTGCTCTTCCAGAACACAAAGGGATCTTGTGAACTCAGAATTGTCCTATGTGTTCTCCCAGAGGAAAGAATGCAGGCACAAAGTGTGAATATTAGGCTAAGACAACTCACAAGCCTTCCTTCCACTAATGCTCTCTGAAACTCTCCCCTGCCCTCCTTACATTCACACACTCACACACACACACACACACACACACACACACACACACGGAATCAGAATCAAACAAATATGACAGCTGGCCAAATCTTATTTGTGTGTGGGTGTCGGGGAGGGGGGGGTGATAACTGGAGATTGAACCCAGGGCATTTTGCTTCTGAGCCACACCCCCAGCCCTATTTTATTTTTAATTTTGAAACAGGGTCTCACCAAGTGGTGGAGGGTCTTGCTATGTTGCTAAGACTGGTCTTGAACCTGTAATCCTCCTGTTTCAGCCTCCCAAGTACGAAGATTACAAGTGTGCACCACAACACCTAGCTCAACTCTTTCAAGAATCACAGGTCTTTAATGCTAGGACAATTTATTTAGAATGATTTAGTTCAATACAATACTCTCATTTTGCAGTTGAATAAATTAAGGGATAATGATAACTTGTAATAATAAGAGCATAATGATCATAAATTATAGTTATAGTGTGCTCTCTATATATTAACTTATTTGGTCCTCAGATCTTGGAGGATGGGAAGAAAAACTAAATCAAACAAAAATTGTTCTTTAAAATATTTTCTCTTCATTCTCACACTTCTATAAAATAGGAATATTTATCTCCCTCTTCTGCCAGCTAGAGAGTAAAGAAATTAAGGTTAAAGTAAGTAAAAGGATATGCTGGATATCAGACAAGTGTGTCCCAAATCTAAAAATCATGTTAGATGAACAACAATCCTCAATATTCTTTGCATTCAGAGATTTCTTTCATTTCTTTTTCATTTTTTACTTATATAGCTATACATGTGTATGAAGGTAGTTTTACTTTCAAGGCTTAATTGTCTTGTTCCTGTTTTTAGTGGGAACTCTTGCAGTTTCTCTCCATTTAATATGATATTGACTGTAGGCCTATTGTATATTGCCTCTATGATTTTGAGGTATGTTCCTTCTATTCCGATTCTCTGCAGTGCTTTTAGCATGAATGGGTGTTGGATCTTGTCAAATGCTTTTTCAGCATCAACTGAGATGATTATGTGATTTTTGTCTTTGATTCTGTTTATGTGGTGAATTACATGGAATTTTTTTCGTATGTTGAACCAGTCTTGCATCCCTGGGATGAACCTGACTTGGTCATGGTGTATAATTTTCTTGGTCATGGTGTATAATTTTCAAGGCTTAATTAATAATTATGACAAATCTGTATGTTGAGTGAAACCATGAAGAAAGTGAAAGATGAAGGGGACTCTGTGAGGTTTTTCCTCAAAATCTGTTGTTCCCAATCCTGCCTGCGAACTGAAATTAAAAGAGGAGCTTTAAAAAAAATGCACGTTCCTAGGCTCCATCCTAGACTAAGTGAATCAGAATTCCCAGGTATTGGGCTCTGGGTGTCTGTATTTCGTAAAGTTTCCAGGTGATTCTTACACTTGGGTTAAGACTCATTACAATACAGCATACATTTCAAGTTTTAATTTTTGTTCCATGGGGTCTGACTTCTTCATCTGCAATAATAGCTAACATTTTTGTAGCATTCTGGCAGGGATGTGGGATTCATTTTATTTTAGCCCTCCACTGAACAGAAACAGTGATATGTGTGTACAAGTATATTGAAAAACAGGTTATCAAAGTCCTATTAAATTGCCCACTCTCTCGTAAATAAATAAATAAAATTAAAATAATCTCATCAACTTTATGCTACTCTAAGGCAGTCAATAAAAAACTCTTTCTGTTTCTATATGGCACTGAATAGCTAACATCACCTTGTATGAGTCAAGTTTAAAGGAATAAATACTAGAAATATAATACCTTTGCTTTAATTGCTGACAGCAGTGGCTACAGTGGGTGCAGACACTCTGTTGCAGGATCCTACTCAAAACAAATGAACGCAAAACTGTCTCTTACACTAGACCCTCTCCCCCCTCCCCGTGTGTTATTGCTGGTATCCATGTGTAACAGATAGTATTGTGCACTGAGCTGGAAGATAATAAATAGATGCGAGATGATGATTTACAGAAGGGTGCTTAGAACTCCTTGAACCAGCAGGAGACGGAAATGATGCTGGTACAAGGTTGTACTATCAAACTCAAAATCCTTTCTCTCCTTTCTCTCCAGAGGGTGTTTTCTTAAAGACATAACTTGCTTCCTGCCTTATTGTCTGGAAATTTGGTGGCTAATTACTAAAATGCCTGATCCACACATTTCTAACCATCATATATTTCCTCCTTTCATTGAATTTCTTTTAAATAGTCTCATTTTTAATGAAAAATGTCTCATTAAAATTGCCATGATTCAGGAGTCTTTGTATAATTATTACTACTCCTTTGTAAAATCCTCCCTGATTTAAACTATGGTGGATTAAGGAAATTATGAGTCTAACTAACTAGATATGATTAGAGACATTAAGAGCAGCAACAATAAGGGGGAAAATAAACCCAAACTGGAAACTGAAAATGCCAGTGAATTTTTGCATGATTTCTTATGACACAATTTATTTCATATGTGTTTCACTGACAGAGAAAGAAAACAATTCTAGAGAAAGTGATTGTGAGAGATATATTAAGGTGATTAATGATATTGTTTGGTTGATGGCTCATCTGTAGCAAATGAAAAATAGATTATTTATTCAAGACTATGCTTTTTTATCATTCTAATGTTAAAAATAATCACAACACCAAAACACTAACTAACATTGCCAAAAATGGAAAATGATTTATTTAAGGGCTCATCTTAGGCCAGATGTTCCATGGAAAAATGAGTTGCAGTTAGAGGGTAAGTTTTACAGACAGGACAGGTAAACTAGCCCTCACCGCTGCCCCCCCCCCACCCTCTGGCCTATCATTTCTTATCTTGATTGAGTGCACTGTCTTTATAGCCATAGTAGTGACTACAATCCCCAGGTCTGCCACTTATGAGTGTGCAACATGGGGAAAGTCATTAAACCCTACAGCCCTCAGGTTCCTCACTTGTAAAATGGGAACGAGAACAGTACCTATCTCATAGAGTGGTCATGAAGTTCCAGATGCCTAACACTTATTGTATGCTTCAGGAATGTAAACTATTATTAGGATGATCAATCCGGAGTCCCCTTTGTTAGTCATTTTGTATTGAGAGGGCTCCCGATAATACATATACCTTAATGGGAAAATGTGCTCATGATCTACGCAATTCATTTCTCTAATAATTCAGTTAACCCATCCCCCAAGTTAGGAGATACTATAATAGAGAAAAAATGAGTCAGGCTGTGTTAAAGCAAAAGTCCGAGTCCTTGTGTGCAAGGACTTTGTTATACAGAAAGCAGCACAGGACAGGAGAGTGCATGAGAATCAGACCAGCATATACTTGAGGACCAGGCCCTTCCTTTTGCCAGGAGACTATCAACAAATCAATCTCTCGAATTTTCAGCTCACTCACAAGTAAAATGTTCTAAGGATTCAAATCAGATCATGTATGTAAAATATTTAGCTACATGTTAGTATTCAATTATTATGATTGTTATAATAACATATTGTTATACTGTTATTATATTAATTATATTAACATATTAATAATATGTCATATGTTATTATATCATTATTATTATTTGTCTTGGGAGAGAAAATACAGCAGAAACACATGGGTTGGGAGAGGTCAAGATCCAGACTATGAAGGAAGGCACAGGATGCACTGAGAATAGCTTATAAAAAGGGCTGTGGTCAGGGATCTCCAGATGCCATCTGCCCTCCCTGCCCTCTCTCCCTCTCAGTGAACTGCCACCTGTCACATAAATTCAGTCAGTCAATAAGTACTATCAAGTCCCTGCTGTGGGCTGGGCACCTTTCTAAGTGCCAGCCTTAGGGCAGTGAACAGAACAGGCAGTGGTTTTATTCTTGAGGAGCTTATATTTTTGCAGGGACCGTATAATAAACAGGTAAATCAAATGACCCAGAAGGGTAGATTCAGGGTGTCAAAGGACAATAGATTTGATAGAGATTGCTGTGGAGAAGGATATCTTTGCTAGAGACTAGGAAAGGCCAGTTTAAGAAATAAAATGTTTCAGATATGGTGGCACACACCTGCAACCCCAGTACTTGGGAGGCTGAGACAAAAAGATTACAGGTTTGAGATCAGCCTCAGTAATTTAGTAAGACCCTCAGCGACTTAGTGACACCATGTTTCAAAATAAAATGTAGAAAGGAGTCAGGCATGGTGGGGACACGCCTATAATCCCAGTACTTGGGAGGCTGAGATAGGAGACTCACAGATATAAGGCCAGACAATCTCATCAACTTAAAAAGACATTGCAAAATAAAATATAAAAAGGGATAGGGTATATTTCACAGATAGGATGTCCCTAAGTTCATTCTCCAATAGCTAAATAAATAAATAAGGTTGGGGTATAACTCAGAGATAAATTGCCCTGGGTTTAATCCCTACTATCAAAGCAAAAGAAAGAAGAAAAAGAAGGAGGAGGAGAAGAAGGAGGAGGAGAAGAGGAGGAGGAGGAGGAGGAGGAGGAGGAGGAAGAGGAGGAGGAGGAGGAGAATTTACCTGGGATAGAAAGAAGAGGGGCCAGCCTTGCAAGGATCTGGGGATAAAGAACATTCCATTCAAAGTGTCCTGCTCATAAAAGGTCTTGTAGTAAAAAATGGCCGTGGTCTATTTCCAGACCACTGTGGCTGTTGCTGATATTGGATCATGCTGGAAGGAATTTCAAAACTCAGGGGTGGGGGGCCTGTAATTCAAGTGAGAAGCCTGGATACCTTGGACACCAAGAGGGCTGGAAGCAGAGAAGAATCCACCACACAGGCTCACACCATGAACTAAGAAATCATCAACATGTAGCCATGCAGAATTTACAAGACTTGCCCCCTTTCAGTTGTTCTTAACATCAAACTAATAAGGTGACAGATGTACAGATTTTCCTCTCCCAATTGTTCTCCTAGCTAGATGCCTCTTCCAGGCAGAGTGAAGTCTGTTAGTAGCAGAGCTGTGGGGTCTAGTCTAGGCATCGAGGTTTCAATTCCAACCTCTATCTCTTACAAGGAATTCACATCACACTTGGTTTAGCAATCAGATTTATTCCATTAATTTTTTTAAGTTCTGATTATTTTTCTCCTGGTTGTTTTTCACACCTTATGATTTCTATTTGATTTCCCATTAGGTCCTGCCAACTAAGGGTAAACTCCTTGGACGTATGTGTTAGGCTTCTGTGAGTGGTAATAACCACAGTGTTACAAGAATCACTAAACGCATAAATATGACATGAGTCCCTTCTTGCCATTCCCTTTGTGAGTGCAGACTGAGCATAACGAGAAGGCTCGTGCGGGGTTCAGATTGGCAGTGTAGACAGAAGCATGTCATTGACATCTACAAAGACTGCATAGGCTATTCCAGACCTCCTCACAAGCTTGCTTCTCATTAAAATAGCAGGCACAATAATTTGTACTCTATGCTAATTTCCAACATTTGTGATTCAATATTTGAGGTATTTACAGCTTTCCATATTACTGGACCAAAAAAATACACAGGGCCTGAAATGACAGTCATCCAAGACAGACCAGGAAAATAAACGGAGTTTCTTAGAATTTAATGAGAGGTAGAAAGAAACACTGCTGCTTTCCAAAAGTGTAGGATCAACAGTACTCGTGATGGCATTTGTAGCGATTTAGCAACAGAAGGTAGTTATACTTGGGCATAATGGTAAAGACTTGGGAAAATTGAGCTGTATTAATCAAACAGAGTAAAAAAAAAAAAATGTTCATTAACTACATAGTGAGTAAGCGCCGCGTTTTCTCACTGTTTGTTAGGAAGATGGAGGCATGCACTGAAACACTAATTCTAATTATTACTGTAAGTGGGAGTTTTTGGCACAAGGTCAAGAAATAATAGGAGAATGTGTGAATCTCACTGTTGAGCTGCTGCATGCCTAATCATTTGGATAAAGCCAGGGGTTTTTCTTGGACCAACTCTGGGCTGTTCAGTGTTCTGGATGAATCTAACACAGTCAGGCTGTTCTTTGGTATATAAGCACTTCCTGCTGACTCAGGGCAACTTGCTTCCTCTTCTGTTTATTCAAAGGAAACATTCATATTAAAACCCCATTTTTCAGTGATGACCAAATATACATTAGTAATGACATTATTAAAACTATTTTGTTCAAAATGAACTTTCACCCTCCTGTGTCACAAAGCGGCACAAATAAATCTATCTAATTTCACTGGAGATGGTTTTAGAAAGCCTGCAGATCTTTCTGGCACTATTACAGAAAGGGATTTGATGTGTGTTTCAGGAGACAATCTAAGTTTTTATGGCCATAAAAAATGAATACTGTTTCCACTACTCCACATCGCAAATAATGTATAATTCATGAATTTTCATTAACATGCAAATGTGAAATAGTGTCTTCTATGTTTGCATCTACTAATAATCTATTAAATATTTAGAAGCATAGTAAAGAATACTAAAAATATTTAGTCTGGGTACTGTTTAAGTAGATTGTTCCCTCATTTTTTATTTGTCCACATATTTACACATGTAAAAATGTGGAAGAAACAGACAAGCAAAATAATCAATCAATAATTGGAATTTGTAAAATAAGATAATAACTTTTTTATATAGTTATTGGCATTTTCATACTATTTTTACATACCGTGTATTTGACAATCATGACAACAACCACATGAGATCAACATGATCCCCATTTCTTGGACCAAAATACCAAGACAGTGGTTTACTGAATTGTTTTGTCAATATTTGGCCACCCTTCCAGGATAAGATCCCAGGTGTTTTATAATTCATTGTACCTCAGATCTACAATAGCATCTTAAGCATAAGACCATGCAGTTCCAAGTGTTTGATAAAGATATTTGGCTAAGATCATCACATATAGCTCATACTGGCTATCAGAGCTGACATTTTCAGTATTATTTTGAGAGTACGAAGACTCTTCATTGGTTAGTTCTACAAATATCCTCAGCATTACGCTCCTATGTGATCAGCATTCTTCCAGGGGCCTGATGGGAGCTAGGGATGAATTAGATGCAAAACTGCTATCAATCATAGAGCAATAGAGTCCAGAAAACAAGCTCTGAAAGGAAATTACTGTGATGAAAGGGATATTGCATATAAAGTCAATAAGAAGGTACAGAAAATGCTTAAAGGAAAGAATGCTTTCAGATGAAGAAGGAATCCAGGCAAATTTCACTGATGAGTTAAAGATCCAGGCTCCAGTGGTTAAAAGAAGTTGTTGAGGTCTAAAGCCCAATCAGTTGGTATTTTAAGAAGCCTAATCTTAGAGGCCACGTGCAAAACTAGAGAGAAGAAAGATAATTAGTGGGCCATTGAAGAATTGTAGAATAAGAGAATACATTCTCAAACAAAAAGCTAATGAAAATAAATAGAAAAGAAAAACTTGAAACTCAATATTGTGGAAACAAATTTTAGAACCACTTACTGAATGTTCTCGCTAAGGCATCGGTGACTCATCAATAAGATGAAGATTATGGCAGAATATTTATGCCCTATCCTTCCTTTCTTGGTGTGTTCTGGATTCTAAAATTTCCTTATCATCACAATTTTATTATTATTGTCTTCAGTATAACTTTAATGGGATTTATCTGGTTACATCAGAGCATTTGGAAGCAGTAAATCTACCTCTGAACAAAATTATCCTTAGAAGTCATATGAATGATTTGACTTGGCCCACACATTTAAGGATCTCCTAGTTGAATGAAGATGTCTTCAGTCATTTACTGCAATCTCTAATGTAAGTGGAACTCAAGGCTTGGTTATCTTTTAGTTGTATCACTTCTCTACCCACAAACTTGGACAAAGGCTCCTGTGGCTAACACTGAAGACTGACCTCCATTACAAATTTCCACAATTGAAAACTACCAAACTAAAATTTTAGGGAAGGAATAATAAATACCTACAAACATTATACTAATAAAAACAATCACAGTGGTTCAAATTTCTCCCAGACTGCATTATCAATATGTTTCAAAGACAGAGTACTTGGGTCAGATCTGAAAACCATAGCTCCCCCAATATAATCCTTGCTGCTTAGCTACCATTGTCATTCAAGCAACAATCCCCTATTGAAATCCTCTCTTAAGCCGGGCATGGTGGCGCAGGCTTGTAATCCCAGCATTCAGGAGGCTGAGACTGGAGGACCGGGGTTCGCGGCCAGCCTCAGCTACCTAGTGAGGCACTCTGCAACTTAGTGAGACTGGGTTTCAAAATAAAGAATAAAAAAATAGGGCTGAGGGTATATCTCAGAGGTAGAATGCCCCTGAGTTCAATCCCCAGTACCTCAAAAAAAAAAAAAAAAAGAAATCCTCTCTTACAGAACTAGGCTCTAATGATGTCTTTCTCCAGCTCTTGGTGGATAAATCTGTACCCCAGTACATTTTTGCTGAATAGTTCTAAGACTTTTTCATCTAGATTTCTGGATACCTTGGTGCTTTTAGGATCCCCCAGAAGTTGTATCACAGCCATAGGCAGCATTTGGTATTTTTCACGGAGGGTTAAGAAGTCCTCTTGAGGCCAGTAAGCATTTGTTGTAGCCAATAACCTGAGTATAGACAAGCGATTTCTTGGTATCTCTGAAAAAGTAGCCATTTTCTGTTCCCGCTGAGGCCATTTCCTGCAAGAGTCACCGTGACTGACTCCCTTTTGGGTATTCATGGTGTTTCTCCTTGTTGAATGAGCTCCCACTCTTTTGGGGAATTTCTAGAGAAACATGCACACACCATCTTTTGAGGGTCAGACAAGTAATTTAACTATAATAAACACAATCACAGTTAAAACAGCTTATTGTAAGAGGTCACGTTCATGGTTTATAAAATAGACTTTTGTGCTTTGCTGATCTGATTAGAATATAAAGAACTTTTACACACTTCATTCAAATGTATCAGTGATTTTTGCTTTAGGATTTATCTTGTATCACTAATTCTCAGTTATACAAAACAAAGAGCAAACTATTCAAAATACGACCAGAGAAGCAGAACACCTATATAGTGTCTGGTATATACTGGGCTCCCAGTATATAATCATTTAGCCTGAAGTAATGGTCCACTGATACTTAGCAAACAAAATGGATTGCTAATTTCTGTATCCAGAATAGGAAAACCATCACAAAATGATTTTTTAAATGTAATTACCATCTGGTGTACTGATGTCAAATATATAAAATCTTCTTTCATGACAGAGTGCAGTCCTACAAAATGAAAAGGAAGCACAGATAAGCTACATTGACTTGACCAAAGAACTGACAGCTTATCCTGCATAGTTTCCTTGAGTTGCATAGAAAATAGGAGAGTTTAAACCATACTACTCAAATGTAAATCAGCAGACTAGGATCAAGCTGACTGGAGAGGGTGTTTGCTTCGTAAAGTGCAGACATTAACAATTTCCTGATCTGAGAACTGCTCTCCTTACCAACAACATTGAGTCAGTAGGCATGGGGTAGGGTGTGGTGTATAAGAATCAGCATTCTCGCCGGGCATGGTGGCGCAGGCTTGTAATCCCAGCATTTGGGAGGCTGAGATTGGAGGATCTGGGTTCGCGGCCAGCCTCAGCTACCTAGTGAGGCTCTATGCAACTTAGTGAGATCCTGTTTCAAAAATAAAGAATAAAAAAAAAATAGGGCTGGGGGTATAGCTTGGAGGTAGAATGCCCCTGGGTTCGATCCCCAGTACCGCAAAAAAAAATCAGCATTCTCTTATCATTCCCCTGATAATTTTGTCACACAGCCTAGCTTAGAAATCAGAGACCTTCATCATACGTGACTGGCATAAGGATCATTCATGGAGTAGATCAGTGAAAGTCTAAGGAGAAAAAGCCTGGAGAATCCATATTCCATGTCTGTGGAACAAATAAAAACCTAAAAAAATTATTTGTATTCCAAATAAGAGTTGGGCAGAAGAAATTTGATTTGAAAGTTGCATAAACGTGGCATTATTTTTAGAGACCAACTACAGCACAGGAAAAAGCTTTGTATATGAATGGCTTTACCCACAAAGAATTTTCTCCATGGAGACAGTTATCCATCAGGAAGGTGGATTGTAATCTCACAAAGAAGCTCATGGAGTCTCAGGAGAACTGGACCAGTGGGAGAAGTGACCCATAACAAGAAGTTAGCAAATGCTTGAAAAATACTTTTTACCCTGATTATGATAAAATTTTAGAGCGGCCTAAGTGTGAAAGCAGAAAAGTGACAATGAGTACTTCCAAGGATAGTGAAGAGAAATGTATACATAGGTGAAAAAGGGAGGAGATAACTCAATGAATACTGGTAATTAGAGGAAGTCTAGATGCCTGCTAATTGTTCTGTATTTTTTCATACATTTATTGGTGCATCATAATTGCACGTCATTGCTGGTCATGGTGATGCACACCTGTAATCTCAAGACTTGGGAGGCTGAGACAGAAGGATCGCAGGTTCGAGGACAGCTTCAGCAAACAGTGAGACTCCCATCAACTAGCAAGACCCTGCTTCAAAATAAAAATAAAATATGGCTGGGTATGTAACTCAGAGTTAGAATGTGCCTAGGTTCAATCTCATTACCAGAAGAAAAATTATATGTCATAGTGAGTTTCAAATCTATATAAACATGCATTCATACAGCACTTGGTGTGTTTCCTTTCTCCCTCTACCCCGGTATATGTTATTGAGATTGGTAGTGATACTTTCATATATTGACACAGCATTATTTGAACTGTTTCCTTCATAAATTCTCCTTTTTTCCTTTCCTCTTTCCTTCCCCAATCCCCTTCAGAGACTCTCCAGTATAACTCCCTGCCTGGCCACAACAAAACCACAGTGGTAGTTTAGCAGTTGCTGTAGAGATCCAGATGCAGGAATCCAAGTGTCTGCCTTTCCTTTTGTGAAGTCTACATTCTTTATCAGATCCAGGTTGAATGGCATACAGGGAGTGTGCATATCCTCAAGACCCCAGAAGGTTAGAAAGATGGGATATATGATCCCAGATGATTTCTTCCAGAGTGGGGCGATAAAAGAGTATGATAGAGCAGTATATGCAAAGCCTTGGAGAAGAATATCAAAACCAGATCATTTCTGGCATGTTTAGACAGTGTTAATGACAGGAAAGATGTCTTTAGGATTAGCAATCAAGTGCAATGGGAAAAGATACTACTTTTTCTGATAGAATTAATCTAACTTATTATGATATGTTGTTTTCTATATTTAATTCCATTATATAACACCATGCCAAGTGGACTTCCTAGGTCCTATGATGAGTTGCTTGATAGCCAAAAGTACCAATAGCACAGCATTGATCCTTGGAGTCATAATATTGTTTAAATCCTTACATACAAAGAGCTTAATGATTTCTGCCAAGCCCAACCTCCCCCACCTCACTTTAGTTCTCAGCCTGTGAGCTTGTGTATATTTACGTATCTAAACTAGCTGAAAATCACATCTGTTCCTTAGGTCCAATTTCCAAATTCTAAGCATCAGCAATGTGACCACAGATATCTATGATTTGATGCTGTATTTGATTTCTGTGTGTTTGTTTTAATGGAAAAGTAGAAAGGGAGGGAAGAAGGGAGGAGAATATTTGATTTGCTGTCTAGCCAACACAATTCTAAAAAGCATTAAGCTGAAACTGCTACAAGTGTTTATTTTCTAACTCTCTCTTGTATAATAGGAACAGTCAAGATCTGAACATGAGTCGATATAAGGTTTGTGGTTTTATGATAAGCATATCAGCCGGTGGAGAGAATAAACCCCAGTGACAGCTGTGATGGTTCTTGGAATCAGACATCCTTCAATAACATGTTTCCCTACAGCTTATAGACACTGTGGTAGAATAGGGTCAAGGCTTATGGCAGATGTTGAATATCTCTGAGCTCTGTGAAATTTCTCTCTGTGGATCCGTGCCTAACAACCATTACATCAAACCACAGGTACAACGAAGCCCATTTTCCTCTTTGACATGATACTGTTGCTACTCTAGAGGCAAAGCCTTATGCTATTGCTAGCAGAAAAAAAAAAAAAGACTCCTCTCTAAAAGCTGAAGGAGTGCAGACATGGAATTGGGAATAGTCGGGGCCACTGAAGCCATCAGAATATAAAGCAATGATTTTTACCTTCCATAATCCAAGCAATTAATTACACTATGATGCCTTCGAATGATAAAACATGAAATTACAATGATCATAGCTAAAAATAATTAATTTTGTGGAAATTCTTAGAATGTTACGATGCTTCATAGATAGTATCCCACTCGACTCTAACCTTTATTGTAACAATAAATCCTCCCCTTCTTTCACTGATCCACTAATTGATTCATTGAATGGTATCTTGTCATTGAGCAATCAGGGTAGATTTACTATGAGCATCTGATAAAAGAAAGCAAGACTATAAATAGCACAAGTCAGATGGCTTCCAAATATCAGTGAATTCCCATGATACCCATTGAACTATTTATAATTAACCAAGAAGTGATGAATGAATAGAATATTCTAGGTACTTGGAAAAGTTAAAGGAAGAAAAGGTAAAATCTCTATATTCACTAGACACTCCTTGGGGAGATTAAATATATTTTAAGAAGAGTGCTAAGATAAATGCAAGAAAATGTTAAGGAACAAACATTACAGAGGATGATCCAAATTACTAATAATTTAAATATGCAAAGCTAACACCTTAAAGTTTACAAAGGCTATTCTACTTTATCTATTTTTATACGTACAAGAATATAGTGAGTTTCATATTGTTGATATCATCCTCCAATCAGATCCAGGATGATAAGCATTGTCTTCTCACCACCAGGGGACCTTTCCTTCTCTATGCTTTGTTAATGAGCTGCAGGGGAAGTTAGAGAAAGTTCTGTAGGCTATAAACTCCTTCTACCCTGAATATCAGAGAATGTTCACTATCTGGCAATTATTGACCTTTGGGTAAGAACCCTCTGCTAGGGCTTGTGAAAAACCATGAGCAAAGAATATGGCACCTGGGTGCTTGATTCTAGCATTTCATTAAGAACTGTTTCTAAACCGAATAAAAAGCTTTCCTGAATGATTGACCAGAGGCCTCAAACCACAGCAGAGGTTTTCAGTGTTCCCTTCAAGGAAGGAAGTCATCATCCTGTATTCCCAAATTCTTGCAATCATGTCCCTTTACAAGATGTATCATAACACTGATCAAGAGAAAATAAGTGGATACTAAAGAACCTCAAGAGAACAGATGTCTTGAAAATGCAGAAAATACTTTGTGTGATGTATTGTTTTACTTTTTCTTGATGCTATGGTTTGGCAAATAAAACATACCCACTCATGTTTATTTTTACTGACCAGAAGCATTCCTTAAAAAAAATTTGTTCTTTCTGAACAGAAAGAAATATTCAGTTTCTTTATCAGTCTTCATTATGTTATTCCTCGAAAAAAAAAAAAAAAAAGCCAGTGTAATAGTGTACATTACTATTTTCTTGGTACTTCCCTTTTAGTATCATGCTTATCTATTTATTTATTATTAATTAATTAAATTTGGGGGGATACTTAGGATAGAAGCCAGGAGACTTCTACCTCTGGGCTATACTCCCAGACCCATTTTATTTTTTGTTTGGATACAGGATCTCGCTAAGTTGCTGAGAGCCTCATTGAATTGCTAAGGCTGGTTTCAAACCTGTGATCCTCCTGTCTCTGCCTCTCAAGTACTGGGATTACAAGGGTGCACGACCACGCCCAGCCTGAAGTATCATATTTAAATAGTTTAGCCACTTTAATGAGTTATCTCAAAATATTATCTCAAAAATTTGAACTTTTGTGACCATTTAAAAAAGAACTATCTATATATGCCGTATTCCCATGAATGAAGTTTTCTAATTCTAGAAATTAATAGATGTAGAAAACACTCTGAAATTTTACTTCCTTCTTAAAAACATGATATTATATACATAATATTTTGTTATAGTTCATTTGATAAACTGAGCAAAACAATTTAATATTATTTATGGTTTCATGAGTTAGAATAATTTGGGTTATAACTAGTAATAAATCCAGTTTTTTCTTGTTCTTTCCCTCCCCCAACACACACTAATAATAAAATTCCTTTCTTTTGAGGACTATTTTATACCTTCTGCCCAGTGGTCATATCTTAAGAAAAAGAAAATGATCATTACTTAGACAATGAGTCCACAAAACATGAAGTGGAAGTTCAACACACATCTCATCAATCTGATTATTTGTAAGCATCCTACAAAGAGAACTCCATCTGAAATATCCACACAATTCCCACAAATTTCATGTTTCTTAGCAAAATCTAAATATGAATTATAATGCAAGACAAATTCACTTACCTCTGGTACTGCAGGAATTGAATTATTTGGGTTGGTTATCTTCATTGATCCAATTAATGGTCAGGCTGCCAAATCCCCACTTCACTTTGTGATGCATAGACCTAGTCTTTGTTATGTGCCCCTGGGAATTCTAGTTGAAAATGAAAGCAATTAAAGAGTTTCTGGGAATTATTTTACTATTAGGAATTGCATGATCATCTGCCAGAAAGAGAAATGATGGTAGAAAGCTAGAAAATGTCTGAAGAGTGGTGACTGCAAGCATAGAGAGGGAAATGAAGATAAAAGGGGGAAGTGAAAACATGATTATCAATTAAACATGTGTTTATTTACATTCATTGTGCCAATAAATATACTTTGCGCCTACCCAAGTCAGGCACAAAGAATAAAGAAATGAAGGAATTAATGTCTCTCTGACCAAGGTACTCATATTAATGGAGGATTCTAGAAAATCTGTGATTATAATAGAATATCATATTGTTAGAAATGTAAAAGAGGGCCGGGCGTGGTGGCGCACGCTTGTAATCCCAGCATTTGGGAGGCTGACACCGGAGGATCCGGGTTCGCGGCCAGCCTCAGCTACCTAGTGAGGCACTCCGCAACTTAGTGAGACCCGGTTTCAAAATAAAAGAATAAAAAATAGGGCTGGGGGGTATAGCTTGGAGGTAGAATGCCCCTGAGTTCAATCCCCAGTACCAAAAAAAAAAAAAAAAAAAAAAAAGAAATGTAAAAGAGGTGCACATGGTATATATTGTGAGGAAAGCACAGAACTAGGTACCTAAATTGTCTAGAGAGACTTACAAAATGCTTCCAAAGAAAGTAATAACTGTTTTGCTCACAAAGGGTAAGTTGTTAGCTGGTTGTCTCAGACCAAAGAGAAGTGTAGGCAGAGAGGATAAGTAATAGTTATGAAGAGGCAGATATATGCTAAATTCTGGCATATCTAGTAAAATGCAAATAATAGCAACTGTCAGGTAGTCTTAATTCAGGAAACTAGTAAGTCAAGAGACAGATCTTAAGAAACATGGGTACCAGAGTTCAAACTTTATGCCAAGGTAACAGGAGACCATAACATGATTTTAAGGTGCAGAGTGACATGGGTAGAAATCTGAATTGAGTTCTAGAACATATAAAACTTTGGTATCAGATCAACCCTCTCATGCTGAGGGGATTTTGTTGTCTGGACAATGATAGCTTGTAACACTGCACAGTGGAAAGGTACTGAGCTCTACCACCAGCCTTGCCTCCAACTACCTAGGGGGTACAGGACAATCTTCTCATACTCTCAGACTAATTTTCTTCCTTGCAAATGAAGAGGTTGGACTAAATGATCTTTAAGGTCCCCCTGGCTTGAAACTTCTGTGCTCCCTTTCTTCATTTTGAACTCTACCACTTTATAAATGCAGCTAATGAGAGATTGCCTTTGCCCTCTCTGAATCCTGAAGGGAGAGATAGTGAGTCACATGACAAAATGAGCCCAGGCCCAAGAGAGCTGGTGATCTCGTCCACTTAATGAGGCACTCTGCTCATAAAACCACACAGTGTGTTGGTTGGTGACAGAAGCCACAAGAGAACGAACGGTACACATGGAAGGAAAATAATTAATTTCCACACCTCCTACTTAAGCAGCAGTCCAGCTATGTAGAATAAGAATAAAAGTGAAATATTATAAGTCCATCTGTAGATTTTTATTTATTTTTTTACTGAAGTGGGCCAATAAATTTTAACTTCACTGCCAACTCAACTTTTACTTTTAAAAATTCAAGGGGAGAAAACTCACAATTCTAACTTTATGGTGGTTTCAATTAGATAAAAATAAACAGAGATGGGATGGGGGGAGTTGGACAATAGTTTCTTCACAATAGTTTGTGAAGCTGGGGTTTATTTAAATAGAATTGACAGTTCATGTGATTTGAAATTAAGACACATCAGTGAAATCATGCAGGGCAACTTGAGTTCTAGGTTCGTAGGAGTATTCACAGCACTTTTAACTGCTGGCTTGGCCATCTGACAACATGCATTCTAAGGATCCTACACTGGCAGCACAGCCATCTCACATTAATTTTAAAGGCTTTCTGGAAAATTAGGATCTTTTGTTTTTTTGTTGTTGTTTTTTTTCGGTACTGAGAATTGAACCCAGGGACATTCTACCTCTGAGCCCCACCCCCCAGCCCTATTTTTTTAATCTTTATTTTGAAACAGTGCCTCACTAAGTTGAGGAGGGCCTAAGTAGCTGAAGCTGGCTGCAAATTCCTGATCCTTCTGTCTCAGCCTCCCAAGTACTGGGAATACAAGCATGCACCACCATGCCCGGCTCAAGGATCTTTCTTTTTTAAGGACAATTTCAAAAGAGTTATGTACCATGCATACTTTAACTAGAAAGGGATCTAATAAATTCAAATGGAAGAAGGGCTTTTGTCTATAGGATAGGGTAACATTTTAAAAACAACAACAACAACAAAAATGCAAGATATATTGGAGTAGACCTTTCAGTTAGAACTAAGGAGAACTTTCAAATATAAGGAGTGTATCTTGCAACTTGCAGAGATACTTACATGAGTAGTAAAAAGTAAACCTGTTCAGAGGAGATTGGACCAGTTCACTCTCCAAATGATACCTTCCTTTTCAGCTTAGAATGCTGTTAATATTCAATTTAAATGCAGACAATGGCTTTTCAGGTCACAAGAGTCAATGTAGTGATATAGGTCAAAATTAATTACATTATCTCTTCGTATTGAAATGGATGATAGAATTAGAAACTATAATTTATCTAGAATACTGTATCCTTAATGAACTCAACTAAATAAGGTCTGACTAACTGTAGACTCTTGATGATTTGCATATAGTGAAGTATTCCAGTCTTACCCATCAGCTCAGTGGCCCATCAGTTGGAAGATTTATATTGACCATGATGTGCTCAACAAATCAGTGTATGTTTTCTTATGTTATACAACTTGTAATAAAGTGACTTACAGTACCAGGTCCTAATACCATGCAGATGGGTTCCAGATTCTCATTTGCTTCTGTCAAAATAATTCTGGAAAGTTCTGAAACCAAAATATATACACTAAACTAGAATTTTTTAAAAATGCTAGTAAAAAAAAATTCAATTTTATTGATATTTCAATTCTCTCTCTCTCTCTCTCTCTCTCTCATACACACACACACACACACACACACACACACACACACTAAAACATGAAATTAGCATCAGAAACTATATTTATTTATTTTTATTTATTTACTTATGTATTTATTGGAATTGAGAATTGAACCCATTAAAACATGAAATTAGCACCAGAAACTATATTTATTTATTTCCTTTGTATTTATTGGAACTGAGAATTGAACCCAACGACATTCTACCTCCAAGCGACACCCCACTCCTTTTTTATCTTTTGTTTTGAAACAGGGTCTCTTGCCAGGTCGCTGAGAGTCTTGCTAGTTTGCTGAGCTTGATCTCAAACTTGTAATTCTCCTGTCTTAGCCTTCCAAGCACTGGGATTACAGTCATGCACCACCATGCCTGGTGAAGACATACAAATTTAAATATAGTATTAGAATATACTCTTAGATTTCTGGTATAATGAATAAACAGTTTTTTAGCATACGAAAAGATTAAAGTTTAGCTATTAGCATAACAAAGAAGTTAACTCTTCCTGGGTCTGAGACTATGATCTATTTCTTCATTCAGCATATTTTATTGTGTGCCTACTATTGCCAGATATGGTTCTATCCCCTGCATATGTTATATTAGATTATGGGCTTTTGTCAACACAAGGAGTTCAAGAATAAAACCACATACTCGTATCAGAATAATCCATGTAAAATGTTTTTGATTGGTTAAAAACTGAGTCTACAAACCAAACGTTATTATCCTATGAACCTTATCCTACTCTCTCAGAAGCTAGATTAATCTGTGCACCAATTCATGTATTTGTTTCTTATCAAATAATTATTGAGCACCTACTATGTGCTTGTTTTGTTTTAGCTATCAGGGTGGGGTTCATCTGTGAACAAAGCCATCAAAATGCTACTTTTCAGAAAATGAATTTTGTAGAGGAGGAGAGAACAACTTTTATAGTTTTGAAAGGCAACAGTGCTGTGGGAAAAATGAGAGCAGGCTGGAACAGGATGCAAGGAATTGGCAGGGTGGTGGCAATTTAGAATAAGGGACCAGGAAAGACTGCTTTGAGTTGACATTTGAGCAGAAGCAGTATCACTAATTCACTTTCATTTCACATATGCTCAGTAAAGTGGTTAAAATAATTTGATATTGAGCAATTTGGGTAGATGGTATTTGTGGTGGCCTTCCAAAGAACTCTATGGCCTGGAACCTGTAAATGTTAACTCACATAGTAAATGACACTTTATAGATGAGGTTAAGTTAAGGCTGTTGAGATGGAGAGATTGTGCTGGATTATCAAAATGGGTCTGGTATAATCACAAGGTCCTCACAGAGTCAGAGAAGGAGCATGTGATGATATGGAAGCAGAAGGAGGTGGAGTCAGAGAGAGGAGTATCTATGTCAGCAATTTTGAGGATGAAGGAAAGTGCCATAGACCAAGGAACTCCAGTCTCTAGAAGCCAGAAAAGGCAAAAAAAGGGATGCTCTCTTGGATCCAACAGGCACCAGCTCTGCCAACACCTTGGTTTTAACTCCATAAGATTATTTTACTCTTCGGATCTCTAGAACTGTAACAGAATAATTTTGTGCTATTTAAATCATTAATTTAAGGTAATTTGTTATGGCAACAACAGGAAACTAATAACTACAATCATTCAAATCTAAGAGTTCTGCACATAGATTGTATCTTATGAACAGTGTATAGTGCACTAAGGACTGTACAGAGCTAATGCCTGAGTTGGAATCTAAGATCTACTACTATTGATTTGAGTAAATTAATTCACCAAAGTCTCATAAATTTGGACAGTTACTCAATGTCTGTGCTTCATTTTTCTCTCCCATATAGTGATTATGATAGTAGACCTTATGGAATAGGGGTTTGAAAAAAAGCTGGTATTTGTAGTATGTAGTAGAGCTTTTGATAGATGATGATTGTTAAATATATGGGGTTTAGAGGCAACATTGAAGTGAATATTGTAGTGTCATTTTATAGATCAGTAAATGTGGATAAATCATGGAACTTCTCTGAAACCTTGTTTTATTATCTGGCAGTAATGCTTGCAATATACTGCAAGGCTCTTCTGAGCATCACGAAAGGAAATATGTAATAAAAGAGAATCATTCATTAATTCGTTCATTTAGAAAAATTTTATTGAGCATCCACCATGTGCCAGTCACTCTTAGGAGTCTTGGAATATAGTGAGAAATATTGCAAACATATTTTTTCCTTATGGCAGTTTTGTTCAAGTTAGGGACACAGAAAATGAATGAATAAATGGGTAAAACAATTGCAGACATTTGAGAAGTTTACAATGAAGAAAAGAAAGGAGGGGAGGTATTTCTGTTGATTTTACCTGTGAGCACAGACCTGAGTATTAAAATGAAGCTTTTCGAGCCGGGCGTGGTGGCGCACGCTTGTAATCCCAGCATTTGAGAGGCTGAGACCAGAGGATCCGGGTTCGAGACCAGCCTCAGCTACCTAGTGAGGCACTCTGAAACTTAGCGAGACGCGGTTTCAAAATAAAGAATAAAAAATAGGGCTGGGGGTGTAGCTCGGAGGTAGAATGCCCGGAGTTCAATCCCCAGTACCGCAAATAAAATAAAATAAAATAAAATGAAGTTTTTCCTACTGTGATATGAGAAACAGAGTTTTATCTGAGAGGACAGAAAGATTAAATGACTTTGGTGTCAGTTTTGAAAAATCAAAAGGTCAGTAGACTGAAGAGTAGTGAATAAGGGAATGATAAAAGATGAAATCAGAGATTTAGGCATGATTCAAACTTTGCAATTTATTATGCTTGTAATGGAAACAGTGGAAGAGTTTTAATCATAGGAGGATATGATCTGATTTATATAAAGTTATGCTGTGATGCAATATTTATTTGGGGAAAAGATATGTTCTTTTTTATTAGAAGCATACATAAATCTATTATTCTATTATTTTTATCACATATTGAAATAAAATAGATTTCTAGAAATAGGGAGGCATGTTGCTTATTGATGGAAAATTATTTATATCAATAAATCTATCTGTGTTTCTATCTAACTATCTATGCATCTCTCTCTATTGTTCTATCTAGAACAGAAATGGAGAAATGAGAACCCACAAGCCAAATACACCAGGTGCTTCTTTTTGTAAATAAAGTTTAATTAAACACATCCATGCCCATGTGTTTATTATTTATATTGTTAGTGGCAGCCAAGTTAGGGATCCTGCATTGGTCCCAGCAGCTGGATTTGGTAGCCCTCATAAGAAATAAGCAAACAAGCTTCCTACTATCTCTTCCCAATGGAATTTTACTCAACCATAAAGAAGAACACAATTATGTCATTTGCAGGAAAATGGATAGAATTAGAGAATATTATGTTGAGTGAGATCAGACAGTCTCAGAAACTGAAGGGTCATGTTATCTCTCATATGTTGAAGCTAGAGAGAAAACAGGAAACAAAAGAGACTTCAGATAAATGAGGAGAGAGACCAGTAGATACTGGAAAAGGATTTGGGGAGGGAGGTAAAGAAGGACAAAAGGAAACTTGATTAAGGAAACAGTTCAGATAATGAAGTTCATAGATGATGCTATCAATACCAATCTCAACAGTATTTATGGAGTGGAGGAGGAGTGGATGGGTCTGGGAGAGAAACACACCAAGTGCTGTGTGCATATGTTTCTATCACTCTCAACCTCATTATGATGTATAATTACAATGCACCAATAAAAGTATATTTAAGAAAGAAATAACCAAATGATGTAACAAAGGAAAATGAATTTAATACGATTTGGACAAAAGC
>PVLC010020626.1:0-29017 GCA_004027655.1 Graphiurus murinus | reverse complement strand
GCATATGTGACATACAGCCACATTGCTATAAGCCTGAGGAAAATATTAGGGTTTAATAAAAAGTGATGTGCTTTCCTTTGAAACTGGAAATCTTTTGATATTTTCTCAAGAACAAAGAAATATTGGATGCAGTTTCACATATGCATTGTTTTTGAAGATATATATGTATAGTCATTTATATAAGTTCAAAATTAATACATATATGTATGAATATGTTTATACATAGATATAGATAGAATTGTGTTAGAGCCACATGTTGATGTTCTTTAGCCTAATGCTTTGGATTCTTTTGTTGTTGTTGTTGTTAACTTTCTCCAAAGTATGTCTCCTATAATAATGTTTTGAATTTTGAAGCATTGATCAAAATAATTATTATTATTCATGTCATACATGAATCCTATTAAGGAATGATTCTTTCTTTTTTCCTCCATCTCCTGGAGAGAGGGCAAGCAGATAAAAATGTACTACTTCTCTGAAAGGCTCATGTATAATGTAATAGAATAATGCTGAGTTCAATTCTTCAGTTACAGCTAAGCTTGGAATAATAAAATATCCTTCAGAATTGAACATGGAAAAAATTCTCACGCTACATCTATTGGGAAAGAGAGAAATTAGAGAGATAAGAGATTTACCTGGTGTTTCTTACTTGTGCTAAGTCTGATTCATTGGGTTACAACTGGACTGGAAGCAGGTCCTGATATATTATTAAATAATTATTAATGTACTGAGACTTAAATATTTCTTAGAAAAATTAAAACTATTTTAATAAAGGGTTAGCATATAAGTATTACCTAGGCATTGCAAAAGCAACATGATGATATAAAGACATTAAAATTAACTTTGGAGAATTATGCAGTAATTTCAAAATTGTGATAATTGACATTAGCATTCATTAATTTTCTGTAGGGCTACAAAATACAAGCTTCAGTGATGACTTTTATGGACAACTGGAAGATAACTGACACTACTATCAAAAATGCTCTTTCTGAGCTCAAGTAGTAGATAGTAGTTTACATGATTAAATGTTTCACATTTTGTATGTATTTCATTAAAACATTATTTTAAATTTTGAGTTACAAATTAACACATCAGCTTTGTGGCAAAAATTGTGGGTAGTGATAGTAGACTGTCCATTTTTTATAAGTCTATATCATATTTTGTGTGCTCTATTGTTTGACACCATTAACCGTTCATTGTTTTTGGATTAAACAGTGATGTGATTGAAATCCATTAATAATAAATGTGTTGTATTGAAAGGCAAGCACATTATTTCAGATTTTGTATACATTGGATGAAGTATACTACAACATAGATTCTATCAAATATAAGTTTAATCCATCTGGAATTCATAGATAATTATTGGTAATTATTGATAATTCATGGAAATTATTTTTTTATTAATTGGTGTATTGTAATCATACATCTGTGTTAGGTACAACCTGATAAAGGCATACATGCACACATTTCTCATTTAACCCCTTCCCCAATTCCCACCCCACTCCCTCGCCCTCCCTCCTTCTCAAGTTCAGTTTAGTGATTGACTTTGATATATTCATGGCAATTATAATATAAAGATCTTTTGTTTTGTTTTTATAATAATCAGAAAATTAATCTAGGACCATTAAGAACTTCATCTTTCCCTTGGTGACCTGAAATGTCACATTTATACTAATTGAAATCCTATACTTACTTGAATCTAAATATTCTATTTGGTTCCATTTATCAACCTGTCTATTCTTGTTCTAGTACCACATTGTTTTAATTATTGCAGTTTCAAGCCCAGTTAATATTGAATAGATTGCTTCATACATTAAAATAATATTTTTAATGTTTTTTTGGTCCAGATCCTTATCCAGCTGATGAAAGAGGTTAGAAAGGGATATGATGAAGGACATACTTAGCTTGCAGCTGCTCTAACACCTACAAATATAGCAATCTCACTTTTCAGAAGAATTTCACCTGCTGAATTATAATACATGTAGACTTCTTTTCATAATGCACAGACATTTTAAGCCTTAGCAAAAACCTTCTTTTAGTCTATTACTTGTAGAGAACAAAAGAGGAAAGAGTAGTAGAATACTATGCAAGTTGTAATCCGGTACCTCTTAATTTTGCTTGAAACACAAAGGTGATGTATTAGTAGATGAGTGAAATCCTCTGCACTTCCTAGTATATGACATGGACTAAACTCCTTAACCTCTATGAGTCTCATTTCTCCATAAAGTTATGATATGAGAGGTTCTTATATCATAGTTTTCCAAGAAGGTACACAAACAGATAGTTATAATTGTCATTATTATTGTTATTATATACTTCTGAATTCTTAAATTGCCACAGATAAGGAAAGCATAGATTATAGACTAGCATATATTTTTCTAAACAAGAAAGATGAGATTGGGGTGTGAAGCTCATTCGTGAGGAAGGAAGAGAGAAAGTCATCAGCAGAAAGAAAAATATCAAAATATTTTGTTTTTTAGGCATTTTCCTGTTATTTATCCATTGTAAAATTCACAGGAATGCAATCTTGGTGTGTTTCAGTGTGCATCTCTGTGTATATGTATTAAAGAAAAAAAAGTAGTGATTTGATACAGGTGGGAGAAAGAATATGTGTAGGTTTGATAAGTCACTGTACCTGAAGTGTAAAGAACAAGGAACAGATATTACTAATATATTTAAGATGTATCATATTGGGACCAAAGTCTTCATATACTGAGTCTTTATGAAACTTGTCCAAGAATGCAAGAATTAAGTTTAAAAGGGAAAATGAAGATAAAGAAAGAAAAAGAAAAGGAGAAAGGGTTGAATGCCTATATGTTTATTTGCCTGGGTGAATCAGGCTGGCGAGCCTTCCTGGACTAAGCTACCCTTTTGATAGAGCCTGGGACTTGGCCTCCGCCTCACGTCGTCAAGGAGTTTTCAAATCACAGTCCCCTGAGCTTTGAGACACTAACAAAACAGCTGAGCTGCATGCTCTGCTTGTGAAAAATAAACCCTTGGCCAAAGGCACAGGCTGCAGATTCTCAACTAACCCCACCCTAGATCTGTAGAGCAGCAGACCAGCTTTTCTAACTGGGAGATTCATCCATCCAGTCTGTGAATGGTCCATCCTCTCAGTCCTCCTTGCCGCTGCAATAGTTGGCGCTCTTTACTGTCTGACGGACTGTCACAGCTGGCTGATCAGACTGCTGCCCAATCAGCTCCCCTTCTACCCAGACCCCTGACTGACCTTGTTCTGTCTTTGCCTTCCCTGTCATTCCTCTGATCCTCCTGCAGCTGAATCTGCTGCCCCTGCTGTCTGATCCCACTGCTTGTCTAATCAGCCTGGTAGACAGTTTGATTAGCAGCTCCTTCCTCTCACCCTGCCAGCCCTTCCTGCTGCTACCAGCTGTACTCGAGCCTGCTATTAACTCACCATCAATTCCTCTGACCTTCCATTAGTGCTGCTGGCTGATCGACTTAATACCTTTTCTCAGCGACTCCCTGATCCACTACTGTCTCCCTCCACCAGCATCCTCTGATCATCCTCATGACATCTTCTCTGTCTCTCACACGATCCTCTTGCTGTTAAGGGAACCATGCTGGTGCTCTGTGGCAGGCACTTTTTCATGGTCTTTGAGGCTGGGGCTACCTGAATGGAGAGTGATATCATTTTTGTGCAGTTTGCATTCCAGTGATCAGCCTCATGACATCTTCTCTGTCTCTCAAGTCTTACTGTTAAGGGAACCAGGCTGGTGTCCCGTGGCAGGCACCTTTTCCATGGTCTTTGAGGCTGGGGTTACCTGAATGGAGAGTGATACCATTTTCATGCAGTTGACATATCTTTTGTCCAGTGTTCATATCTTCCTCCGGTTGCCAATAGCTGGTATTGCTATCTGACATTTTAAATTAGTGAGCTGTATCTGTGATTCTCATGCCTCATGGAGCAGCCTGACTTGTATCATCTTGAACCTAGGTTTTGGAGTATTTTCTGAGCATCACCTTCCACCTGACCTTCTTCCCTCTAAGTCATAGTTCTTTACTGAGGAATCACAAGCCCAGAGTTAGAAATGATTTGGATTCAAAAGCCATATGTTCACTGTTTGCCCCTGTGACCTTAGAGAAGTGACTTAGCCTCTCCCAGGCTTCAATTTTAAAATTTTGTTATTTTTATATACTTTTATTGGTGCATTATGGCCTCATATTATAATGCAAATCATGATGACAGTGACATACGTGCACACAGCACTTGGTGCCCCCACTTCTGGCTCCCTTCTCATCCCTTCCTTCCCCATACAGAGTACTAAGATAGACATTGGTATTTTCACTTATGTATACAAAGCTGATGGTACTAATTTATTCATTGAGCCTTACTCCCCCCCTTCCCCTATACCACTTCCTTGGCTCCAATGAGATTTCTCCTCCATTATCTGCAGTCCCTTTGGTATCCTAAATACTCCTTAGCTTCCATATATTAGAGGAAACATATTAGAGAAAATATATTCACTTTCTGTGGCTGGCTAATCTCACTTAACATAATGTTCTCCAGGACATTCCATTTTCCTGCAAATGACATAATTTTGTTCTTTTTTTACTGCTGAATAGAATACCATTATGTGTATATCCCATAATTTTGTAATCTATTCATCTGTTGATGGACATCTAGGTTAGTTCCACAATTTAGCTGTTGTGAATTGTGCAGCTATGAAATGGATATGCATATATTACTGTAGTTCTCTGATTTCAGTTCCTTTGGAAAGAAACCCAGGAGTGGTATAGCTGGATCATATGATAGATCCATTCCCAATTTTCTGAGAAATCTCCACACTGATCTCCATCATGACTGAACTAATTTGCAATCCCACCAACAGTGTAGAAGAGTTCCAATCTCCCCACATCTTCCCCAACATTTATTGTTATTTGACTTCTTGATGATTGCCATTCTGATTAGGGTTAGATGAAATCTCAGTGTAGTTTTGATTTGCATTTCCCTAATTGCCAATGATATTGAATATTTTTTGTGTATTTATTAGCAGTTTGTATCTCTTCTTTTCTGAATTGTCCATTTATTAATTGCCCATTTTTTATTGGGTTATTTATTTATTTATTTATTTTTGGTACTGAGGATTGAAATCAGGGGCATTCTACCTCCGAGCTATACCGCCAGACCTATTTTTTTATTCTTTATTTTGAAACAGGGTCTCACTAAGTTGTGTAGGGCCTCACTAGGTAACTGAGGCTGGCTGCAAACCTGGATCCTCAGGTCTCAGCCTCCCAAATGCTGGGATCACAAGCGTGCGACACCACACCTGGCATTGGGTTATTTGTTTCTTAGTGTAAAGTCTTTTAAGCTCTTTGTATATTCTATATATTAGTTCTCTATCAGAAGGCTAACTGGCAAAGATCTTCTCCAATTCTGTTGGCTTTCTCTTTAGATTTTTGATGATTTCCTTTGATGAACAGAAACTTTTTGGTTTAATGTCATCCCTTTTATTAATTCTTGTTTTAATTTCTTGAGCTTTGGGGGTCTTGTTAAAGTTTCTAGCTGTGCCTATCTGATGGAATGTTGAACCTATGCCCCACTCTAGTAGCTTCAAGGTCTCTGGTGTAATTCCCAGGTCTTTGATTCATCTTAAGTTGACTTCTGTGCAGGGTGAGAGGTAAGGATTTAGTTCTATTTTTCTACGACTGGATAACCAGTTTTCCCAACACCCAGGTTTCGTTTCTACATCTCTTAAAGTATTTCATGTAGTTGATCAACTAATAGTTATTGAGTAACTATGATGGACATTCATGGAGCTTAGGACTTTGTATACGTCTTTAAACAAGACATCTAATCTCCATGAATAACTAGGGTTTACACTCAAGAATAATAGAATTAAACATATAAGCAAACAAATAAGAAAACATAGAAATAAAAAAGAGTAATGGAATAAAATGGACATGGGGATATAAGAGCTAAAATAGATGGGATTATTGGGAAAGGAATCTCAAAGGCAGTGTTTGAACCAGCAATTGAAGAATAAGGAAAGGGAATCCATGTAATGGCCTAGGGGAAGAATGTAACAGACAGATAAAACAACAAATGCAAGATCTCCTCAAAGCTGGACACGTCAGAGGGAAATAAGGAGGGTTGTTATGTTTATGACACAGTGAGAAACAGAGGTTGCCATGAAGGTTATAAGTGGGCAGGAGCCAGAACATATGAGACCAGAAATTGTATGATCAGAATGCTGGGTTTTATTATAAATGGAATGAGCAGTTATGGGAGGGCTAATCGGAATCAGGATTGTTTAATAGACATTCTCTTGATGATTAAAATGTATAATACCTGTGCTATATGATACAATAGCCATTAGGTACAAGTCCCCATTGGGTACTCGAAATAGGCCCAGTGTGACTGGGAAACTGGATATTTTATTATTTCTAATTTAAAGAGTTGTTTTTAAATTTAAAGATTTTAATTTTAAAGTTTTTAAACTTCAAAAATTTAGCCAATTTAAAATTCTTAATTTAATATAAATTAAAATAGTTTAAAATGTTTACTCAAGCTTAATTTAATAATTAATTTAAATGTAAGTAGCCCTATATGGTGGCAGATAAGTATTCTAGAGAGTTGTAGATTACTTTACATAAAGCATTACTTAAAATGTACCCCAGATAACACTTGATACATGGAAAATCTACCTCAAATGAGCTATAAATCTAAGAAAGTTGGATCTGAGTCCTTCCATTTTAATTAAATTAAATAAACTCTATTTTTGCTACTTTACACATTGGAACTTTCAAAAAATTGCATTTGGAAATCACTCAGAACTATATTAACAATATCACTGAAGTCAGAGAAATATAGATCTAAGTAATAGCTTGACTCCTTACTAACTTAGAAAACACAAAGCATTCTACCTTGGTTTCCTCACCTGTAAAATGGTACACAAATAATCATAATACCATCCTTATGATCACTTGCATTGATTAGAAGATATAATTCAGACAGAGTGTTTAGCACAAGTCTTGGTCCATAGCATGCACTCCACGGATCTCAACCACTGCAGTCACTGTATGGAGACCAGGCAATGTCTAGCTGAGTTCTGAGTCCCTGCAGGCAGCCCATTGAGAAGGTGAGGCGTGGAGCTGTGAGAGCAAAACTGAAGGCAAAGTAGAGACCCCAGGAGTTTGGAGATTTTAGAACCATGCAATGACTGCTGAGGGGAGCTAATGGCAGGGAGTAAAGCCAGCTCAAGTGAGAGGCCCTGTGCATTGCAGTTGGCAAGGTCATAGGGCCGGCCTGCCCAAACCCTCTGGCGCTTACATCACTTTGCTGTGTGACCCAAATGTCAAACTTGGAACTACAAGATTTAATATTTTCCCTGCTGGGTTTCTGTTCTTACTTTGGTCAGATTCTTTTTGCTATTTTCCAATTCCTCCCTTTGGGAGGGAATGTTTACCCTGAACCATTGTATATTGGAAGTAGCTAACTCTTAGTTACTAAGACTTTGGCTACTCTTGGAGATGAACTGAGCTTATTCTGTGTTGTGAGACAGATATAAGCCTTTGTGATCCATGAGCTGAATATTATAGTTCAGATCTAAAGGGTCTCCCAAAGGCTCGTGTATTGAAGACTTGATACCTACTCAGTGGTGCTATTGGAAAGTGTTGAAACTTTAGGAGACAGGGCTTACTTGGAAGAGATATGTCATTGGCAGCATGTCCTTGAAGGGGATGTTAGGACATGTGCCCTTCCTTTTTCTAACTTTGTTTCCTGGATGCCATGAATTGAGCAGTTTTGCTTCCCCTCATGCTTCTCACCATGATGTTCCTCAATATAGGCCCAAAGTGATGGTGCCAAGCAACCATGGACCAAAACTTCTGAAATCATTAGCCAAAATCATTTTTCCTTCTTACAAGTTGAATATATTATATATTTTGTTACAGTAATGGAAAGATAACTCATGGTAGATACCAAAAAAATGATAAGAAGCTTTTACTAATAAATAGTAATGATTAACATAGACTGATGTCAGTAGATTTTCCCAGTTTAAAAAAAGTCTCAAAAATAAAGTTGCATAAAGAAGAATAATACTAAATGAAAAATAATTAATCTAACTTCTATATCTACCAAAGTAGACTTGATTGTTTTCTTGAGATCAACAACCTCAAAATCTCAATAGACTGAAACAAGAATTTAGTTTTCTCTCATGCCTCATGTCCATCTCAGAGTGGGAGAAGAGCTGTACCATGTTGTCCTCACTGCAGGACTCAGAGCATTTGGGCAGGGGATTAAAGGAATCATTCGTTTTAAACTAGCTAATTCTGTTTAATTTGATATAGAAAAAGGGGTATGCACGTTGTTCAGAAATTACTTTGAAATTTTAAAAGATTTCATTTAGTAGAGATTCGATTTAAAAAATTACATGAAAAAAGTCTTAGATTTTGAGCAGATTCCTTCTTTATTTTCTCTCTTCAGACTAACAACTATTTAAGAAGAGAGCTGGAGGAAGCTCACCATGTTCTATGTGCATGTTTATCCCTATCACTCTGAACTTCATTATGAGACTACAATGCACAAATAAGACTATCTTAAAAATAAAGAAGAATAACATTATTTTAAGAACAATTCAGTGATTTAACATAAGAGTGAATGTTTTGGAAACACTGAATGCCTATTTTTTTCTGTAATAGTTTTGTCTTTCCCTTGGAGAAGAAGGTCGATCACTTTAATAATCAACAAGTGTTTCTCAGAAAGAAGTGAGGACTTGAAAAGAATTGTCTGCGATAGAATCCAACAAAAGATTCCTCTCTTCTATGTTAGCAACAAAATGGTCCTAACATGACCTAAGCTAGTATCCACAAAGAGAAATATTCACTGCTAGTTCTTCCTATGGTCACTCTCTCACATCTAGAATTTATTAAGGACCAAAATCTTGGTAGAAATTATGAGAGGTCCTTTGACCTAGGAAAAATATAGGAACCTTGAGAGAGATAAAGTTTGTGTTCTGAGGAATTCTGAAAGTTCCATTAAAATAGACCTAAAAAAATAGTGGCAGAAGCAAAGTACTGAGATTTAGAATCCTTATTCATTTTTTCTCCTAAGTTGTCCAGGCAGATTGGCAAAGTGTTAAACTTTCACTATCTCGTTCAGTAATTTTTCTCCCCCTAACTCCATTTATCCTTGTTGCATTGGTACATATGTTGACTCCCTTTTATTCTATTAAGTTTTTAAGCAAGGAGAGGTAATAACTATACTATGCTCTCTGATCTTTCTTCTCATCTTCGGAAAATGTTCCCTATAGGTAATTATATCTAGTGATTTTTTAAAATTGAGACTATATATTACCAAAGAAAAGGAAATTTCATTCAATATATATATGTATACATATTCTTTTGCTATTTTATTATATTCTTAGTATAATTCATAAATTATCATTGCTCTTTCCCCATAACTGTGTTCATCTTTAGCCAATTAGTATTTCAAGAAAAGAATCTATCAAACCCTGACTATGTACTGTACATTGCTGAGTTCTGTGGGATCAATAAAGATGCAGTTTCTGCAATTGGATAGATAACATTTAAGTCCATATGGATGAATAAATTCCATGTAAAAATGTGTTAAAATATTTAAAGTAAAGTAGGGTATAATGGAAGCATGGAAGGGAGATGATCTTGAAAGCTTAGGCATTTTCTTATATACATGAAAAATTGGAACTAAGGTTAGAGTACAAAAGGTTTGAGAGAGAAAATATTATGCAGAATTATTGGGACCTAACCCTAAATCCTGATACTGAATTATTTTCCCTTCCATCTATCTATAGGGGGAAAAAAACTTATAATATCTAATACTTTCCTGATATTTTGTTATGGTATTTATTTTGACTCCTTTCTAATCTTTATGTAGTGTATAACTTTTTCTTCTCAGACAGGTGTTAGGAACTTCTCCCCATAAATCCAGTTTACAATTTCTCATCCAGATTCTGTAGGTGTTTCAAAAAAGCCTTTGGGGACATGGAACGTTCAGAGGAAACAAGGTGAAGCAGCTGCTTCACACTTGATTTATTATCATCACAAGTTCATTATTAACTCCAGCACACTGCACCCTCTCAGAGAAAGTAGGTCACACATTCACTGTCTACAATGGGGGGTAGAGAGATAGAAATGCCCAGATCTGTAAAGCACAAACTGAAAGTTCTCCATCTTCCCTTTACTCTGGATTTCCATGAGACAAAAATTATTCAAGGCTGCAAACAGGTCATGAGGTTGTACTCCATGCAACTCAAAAAGATAAATGAATTGGGCAAAGAAATTGGAGAATTGTTTTCCATACAGTATGGTGTCCATTTATTTGTAGATTAATTCATTCAATATGTATTTATTGGTTGCTTGTCTGTAGATTGGCCAAATCTGGTGTAAGTGGTAATGATACAGCATTGGGCCAGAGGTAGATCTCTGTCTGTAGCAAATCCTAACTCACAGATGTTCTGCTCTTCACTTGGCATGTCATACTATATTTCAACAGCTCATGGGAGTTTGGGTAGCTTAGGTGGCAGGCATGAGTAGATAGTCCCTATTGTTATAGCTCTAATTCTTAGCTAGAACGTGCCAAATACCCTCAGGAGGTAGTGGTATTCTATGTCATAAGCAACCAAAATTTCAATGCCTATGAAGAATCAAAGTCATGGGCATTTGAAATGGCCCAAAGTTCTCCATTCCACAAGGAGATAAACACCATGGGCCACTGTCTTCTTCTCCAAATCCCCTGATATCATCAGTCTAGTATTTTCATTCTTGAAAGGCATAAAAGGTCATTGATCTCTTCTAGAGATTTGACCTTATCCCGAACTGTAAACTTAGTCTGAGGCATTTGAGTCTGCAGTGTCTCTTTAGCAAACAAAGACACCAACGAAACTGCTTAAAGATTCCCTGGCTTCCCTTTCTCTCTGTCCTTTAGGTCATGAGCCTTCTTCTCTGAGAAAGCTCTCTCCTATGCCTCAGGGATCTTATGCTTATTCAATTTTTGAGCTTTTTGACCTTCAGAATGAAAAATCATATAAGTATCCAGCAGTCAGGGAATTTTGTGCTCTGTTCCTATATCCATATTCCTGTCTCCTTACCCCAATTCATGGAGTTAGTTCATTCCTATCTACAGGAATTAATTATTTTCCACTCATTATCTTTCTTATTCTGCAAAGTATCCAGCTGCATGTCTAGCTCTTAAATCCACAGGCTGAATTTTTTTTTTTTTTTTTGCACTGGGTCAAGTAATTGGTAATTGGGATGTCATCTTTCCTGCTTTGCCAGGAATCCATGGTTCTGGGAAGCTACACATTACTCACTGTGCACTAGGTTCACTGAGTACTAGTTACTGACTTGTCTTGGTCCAGTGAAACAGATTGCCGTTACACACAACTTACATGAAGTATATTGTATTTGTTATTTTCAGAGACATAGCAAAGGACTATACAGACCTAAGATTTGGGTAATCCAGTTTCCTGGGGCTCAGAAAAGCTGCCCAGGCAAATGAATAGTGTTTGTGCATGACTTATTTACACTGTAGTTGGAGGACCTTGGAAAGCAGCCTTCTTCAGGTTTTCTAACAGTGGCATTTTGAACTAACAAAAAGAGGAATACCTTGTTTTTATGGAGTTCAAAACAAAGCCTGGGCTATCACGGCCATTTCTTCTCCATCTTATGATAATTCACGTTACAGTTTTTTTCTTAAACACTGCAAATGAGAAAAAGTGGGAAACCAAGTCAGTTCAAGGGCACCCAAGAACTATCCTACTGCATCCTTTTGTGCTCTTTTGCAGAATTGCTTTCCCTTGATTGCCAGTGCCAGTAGAGTATCTTAACTGAAACTGATACAGTAAATCAGATAATTTTCACCTTTAAAAATATATCTCAGGACATAGATTGCTGATTAATGTTTGCAATTGTCTATTAGGTTTCTTCTTTTTTATGATTGCAATTATTAACACACATTAATCATATTAATTGCACAAATAGTGGGGTTCACTGAGATATTTCCATGTACTTATACATTGTGCATCAAGCATGTCCAATTACCCTTATTCTTCTCTCTACCCCTCCTCCTTTACCCCTGGCACCCATCTGAATCTCTAATAATCCCTCCCTCCCTTCCTTCTTTCTTCCCTCCCCTTCTCCCTCCCTGTCCTCCTCTTCCTCCTTGTAGTACTTTTTGGCTGTCTGCCTTCCTTCCCTCACTCCCTTCTTCCTTCTTTCTAAAATTGAAACCAAGGGCAGTCTATCTCCAAGCTATATCCTCACCCTCCTCTTTCTACAATTTAATCTAGAGACTTGCTGGATTTCTGGAGAACTTGCTGAATTCTAATTGCCATGTTGCCTGGCTCTTCTTAATTTCTTTCTATCTCCCTCTCTCTTTCCTTTCCTCATCTTTAGTGAGCACTGTTCTATTCCACACTGTCACGAGATTAGCTTACTGATGTCCTTCAATTAATGAGAACACATGGCATTTGTCTTTCAATGTCTGGCTTGTTTCACTCCACATAATCCTGTCCAGTTGCATCCATATTTTTGCAAAAGCAGAGAATTTCATTTTTGTTTTATGGCTGAGTACTTGCCTTCTATTAGTTTTTGCTGTATTTCATATACCTCTCTCCCCCTTGAAAGCCCAGGTATTTAATCCAAAACATTTACTTTTATATCTAAAATACCATATTTATTCAGAAGGATAATTTAAATAACAGAGAGGTTTATCATGGAAACTTAGAGATATGTTTTCTTATCCCCAGGAGATCATGATGCAGTAAAGTCTTTGGCCTTCTTTCTATTATCTATAATTAAGAAAATAGACATTTTGTGGATTTGTCTGAGAAATAACTATGTTGTCTCTATATCTTCAGTATTTTAAGAATTTTTTTGTAAAGGATATAGACATACATATAGAAAAATAAAAATACATTTAGGCAATTTGTTGGTATTATCCCAATGCTTAGAACTCTGGACTTAATATATTATACTTGATGTTACATAGTACAATACAAATATTTATACTACACTGTACATTATATACTAAAATAGTATTATTATAGGATAGGTATATGTTATTATATTATCTCTTCTATTTTACTATTATAACAAAGCCTATTAAGGATAATAGCTATTTATTATTTGTGTTATACACACAATATATCTGTTAACTTTCTTTCATTGTAAGTAATTTTGGAACATCTTCCTATAGACCTTGCTGTCAATATATGCCCTAGAATATATGTAAAGATAAAATAGACCAAATCCAGGTGGGGTGGCACCAGTTTGTAATCCTAATACTTGGGAGGCAGAGGCAGGAGAATCACAGATTTGAGGCCAACCTCAGCAACTTAACAAGATTCTCAGCAATCTACTGAAACTCAGTTTCAAAAATTCAAAATTAAAAAAGGGGGGGAGGGTGGGGTACAGCTCAGAGGTAGAATGCCTCTGGGTTCATAATTAAAGTGTTTTTAATAATTTCAGTGTCAACATATTATATGATGTTTCAGAAAAAAAAGATCACTGTTCATGTATATATATAAATAGTATACTAGCCGGGCATGGTGGCGCATGCTTGTAATCCCAGCATGCGGGAGGCTGAGACCGGAGGATCAGGGTTTGCGGCCAGCCTCAGCTACCTAGTGAGGCACTGCACAACTTAGTGAGACCCGGTTTCAAAATAAAGAATAAAAAAATAGGGCTGGGAGTGTAGCTCGGAGGTAGAATGCCCCTGTGTTCAATCCACAGTACCACAAAAAAAAAAAAATAGTATACTGAGATATGCAATTATAATTCTGAAATAGCAATCTTTACATTCAAAAATGTTTTTCAACCATTTATAATAAAATTGGAATACCATGAATTTGTAATTTATCTTAAAATACTGCACAGGTTATTTTCTTATTAATATTTGAAGGAAGAGGGGGAGATTTTAGAGAATAAAAAATATTTTATAGGACTCAGTAAAAAATTAATACAGCAGCAATTGTTCTTTTAGGCTGCATGTTTACCTTTTTTTTCCCCCTAGGTCCCTATTCAATCCTTTGTACATTAAGGGGGAAAAATAAAAATTGAGGTGTTATTATTTATCTGCAGCAAAAAGTGGTCTTTGTGGTTATTAATACAGAATAAAGGAAAATTAGCTCAGAGATATATATCCGTTATGCTGAAGTGGTTATTGTTAAGAATGTAATGCAACAGAAGATTGTGGGGTTGGGATATGATTGATGAACCCCACTAAGCTTATTTTGATGGAAGCCCAGAGTCCTGCATGATTGTTGATCTCTGACTTGTTTGTAATTTAGAAACAATAATGACAAATGAAGCACGCTTATGAGTAACTGATTAAGCAGTGGTGGCAGTTGCCAAATCCAAAGCCTGTCAAATAGAATTCTGCTCTGCTCTATCAAGGGCTTCTCAGGGATAAAACAATGTGTTTATTCTGAGAAGAGACAATTTGAGTCACCAGTTGACTGATGTAAGATGTTCTATTGACTTTGGCAAATAAGAAAGTTGAATATTATAATTTTATTATTGACATTTTTGTTGCAGAAGATTTATGATCCTCATTATGTTTTACTTCAGTCAGCTTTAGCTCAGTGGTGTGTGCATTTAGGCACTAATCATGTATTCTTTAGATGAACTCATGAATACACACTGAAATGAGTTTCTATTTCCTGAAAACTTATCAGAAGAATCTAAGGTTAAAAAAAGGGAGTTTCAGTGAGAAAATGGTATGTGGAAAAGTTACCCTGCTGTTGTAAGATGACAAAAATAGTATGTAGCTTGATGGGTATGTTATTGAATTCTTGAACTTGTTAGCACATGAAACATGGTGTTGGATTCCACTGGTGAATTCCATCATAAGGGAAATGTAACTTATATCTTTAGAGAATCAGAGGTATTAAGTGCTGAGTTTTCATTCTGGCTCTACTCTGATCTTTCTGTGTCATATAGGTCAGAACTTAAACTCTTTGGCTCCCAGGAATTTTCAATCATGGGCTTACAGGTAGAGGGAAACATGAAATATTGTGTTTCTTAAACGGGTCATGACTCAAAAAGAATAGTAAAGCCAAGTACAGTGGCACACACCTATCATCCCAGTACTTGGGAGACTCAGACAGGAAGATCACAACTTTGAGGCCAGCACACAGAAATGTAAACTCTGTTTCAAAATTTAAAAAATAAAATAAAATAAAATTGGGATGGGTGTGTAACTCAGTGATAGAATACTCCTGGGGTCAATCCCTTATACCACAGAAACACAAAGACACACACACTTATTTTTATTAAAATAAATAAAACCATTTAGCTCATAGTGAGGGGTTTTCAATCACATTACTTCCATGGAGCTGTCATCCATATGCCCAGTATTTAATTTCAAAAGTTTCTTTTTTATATATATATTGTTATGAATTTTATGAGGCTTTTAATAGTTTATTTTAAAAAAGTTCCCCATGAGTACAGTACTTATTTTTCAAAGATTGTAAGGTTAAACATTTATATAATTATTGTAGCAACTTACTATTTTTTATTAGTGCATTGTAATCATACATCTTAATGAGGTACAAGATGGGAGAGGCATATATACACACAGCACTCATTTAACCCTTCCCAAATTCCCACCCCATTCCCTCTATCTGCCCTCTCTCCTTCTCATGTTTGGCTTAGTGATTGACTTTGATATTTGTGAATGCATATCATGTGTGTTAAGGGATTTCCCTCTCCCCCCCTCCCATCACCTTCAGTTAGGTTGCCTTCTTTGCTCACCTAAGGATTCTCCTTCTTCGTATAGAATTCCTCCCATGAACCATTTTCTCCCTAGCTTCCATATTCGGGAGAACACCCAATGTTTTACATTTTGAGACTGTAATGTAATAGCTTCATATTCTATTTTCTAGTCAGCAATCAGTATTGTTAGTTTTTCTTCTTCTGTGTGTCTGTGAATGAATGTGCATATATTTTAAGTATGAATAAATGAAAATTTTATGTCCGTTGTGTAGATTAAAAAAACCTAAGTATCAAAGAAATCTTGTACCAATTAACATAGCTACTATGTAGCAGAATAGGGATTTGAACTCAGTTGAGTCTAGCCCCAAATCCACATTTTGAATCTTTGGATTGAAACCCATACATCATAAATGACAACAGTAGAAATTCTAATATGTGCAGATGAAATTGTCGAGAGAGGTCTTCTGAGTAGATGAAGGGGGCAGGAGGGCAGTGAAAGTATAAGGTCTTGGGAGACATGGCTATGTAGATGTTTTTGTTACAGAAGAAGATGGGGAGGAAAGAAGCAGTTAACTGGGGTAAAACACCAAGTAACTAATAAGCAAAATACTTCATTCATTTATTCATATCTTCAGATGTATCAATAACTATTTAGTAAATTTATCAGCTTCAATTTTTCCTATGCTACATACTACTAATTATAACCAAACTCACAAAAGCGCTTTGAAATACTCAATAAGTTGAAAGACTGTAAAGCTATTTAGAGAACCAAGAAAAAAAATTCCACCCTATTTATGATTACTTTATTCAGGAGAAGGAAGGATGTGGATAATTAAGAACATTCTTGTCACACACTCTCATTTTAGATTTGCAGACTCATAAATACACTTAGCACAGCTTTCTACAGCCACAAACATTCCTTTTACAACTTCCAATAATCAAAAAACGGGAAAGTAGCACCCAAATACAATATATTTCATAACAGACCCAGAGATGTCTCTCTGTAGCAAATGAAAATAGGAAGAAAAACATAAACTAAAAATGATGCTTAATGATCAATCTTTCAGCATTCTATTATGACTTAGAATATATCCAGGCAAACTGAAATCAGAATTTATAGTAATACATACATATCCATGCTCGTAGCAGCACAATTCACAGTACCCAAATTATGGAACTGATCTAGGTGTCCATCAACAGATGAATGAGTCACAAAATTATGGTATATATACATGATGGAATTTTACTAAGCAATAAAGAACAAAATTATGTCATTTGCAGGAAAATGGATGGACCCGGGGAACATTATGTTAAGTGAGATTACCCAGTCATAGAAAGTGAAGGATCATGTTTTTTTTTTACTTCTTTTCTCATATGTGGAAGCTAGGGAGTAATCATGTTACCAGAAAGACTTCAGATATGGAAGAGAAACTCCAGTAAAGTGAGAGAGGTGGTCTGGAGGAAGATTGTGGTGGGGGAGAGGGAAAATTACTGAAGAAATCAGTTTCATTGGCATTAAATACATTTGTGAAAATACTAATGCCAATCTTACTCTATGGTATGGGGAGGAATCTGGGGAAGATCGCCAAGTGCTGTGTGCATGTATGTCACTATCTATGAACTACATTATGATGTGAGACTGTAATGCACCAATAAAAGTACAAAAAAGAAAAATATAAAACCATAAAAAGAAATAAGCTAGGCATCTAATAAATAGAAATTGATTTAATTTAATTGATTTGAGGTTTCCAAAGTATCATAGAAATTATATTCAATTTGACATATCATAAAGCATATTAACTGAAGTAAAATGTCATAATAATAATTTAATTTAGTTAAACATAAATTCACACATTTATGGTCTTAAACATTAACTAGGAGTTATTTAACACATTTCAGATCAGAGAACTTTTAGAAACACAAACCCAAATAGATTTTAAAAAGTAAACCTATATTATGTTTGCACAGAAATTAGAGAATATATAACTGCTTCATTAAAGCAAATTTTAACTGAATTCATTTGCCAAAGATTTATCTAAATTTTGTCAACTTGAATTCTTTAAATGTTTCTGTATGAAATACTTCTTAATTTAGTATACTTAATAGAAATCAAGCTCTTTTATTTGGGGAGGAATTTAGAATATTTTTTATTTATACATGCCCTATAGCTCCATAGAATAAAAATGAGATATTAAAGAGTGTGCTATAATAAATGTAATATTCTATTGAAGCAAAATTTTCTCTCATCCTATATTCAAATAGCAGTCAGGTAACTCTCCAAGCGTAGGATCAATTGAATTCAAAGATAAGGCAAGAAAATTGAATTTCAACTTGAGCTGGATTTCTGAATTTCTTACCCATCACACGAGAGTCCATATTTTGAATGATTTGGGAAAAATATCTTTTAAAAATCAAAAACAGCTGCTTTCCCCCCCCCCCGCATGTTTAGAAAAGTAGCTGGAAGCTTTAGATGCAGAGTTGAGTGATCTTTGAGTGAGATGATGCCTGTGAAGGAATCGCTGACGTGTACCCAGGGATGGTTTGGATAAAACAAAAAGAAGGAAGGCACAGCTTACAGATATTGATTTTGGTGTTAATCTTTCAGGGAAGAAAGTTTAATCATACTGTCTCCCTTTCCCATGGATTCTCTGCCTAATGCCTGGCTTTGTGACTTCATTACAAAGCAGCAGGAATCTGCAACTGTCCGTGTCAGAACTGCTTAAATTATGGCTACAGTATTCATAGAAAAATGAGACAGATTGAGGAAAAGTTTTTAGGAAGAATGAGTAGGAAGCTATAAAAAGAATGAGGAGTGCAAAAGATCAAACAGCTGGTTGAATAAAATGGGAATAACTTCATCTTCTCTATTCAAGGTCTCACCTGTGACCTTCAGGAGCTTAGAGAATCCTTGACAGGTTCCTTCAGAGGCACTCTTAATTTAGTGTGCTGCAGGTGGATTCTGCATCTTTTGCCAAACATTACTGTGGTTCAGAGTCTTGCCTTGGACTCCTACTCAGCCCTTTGTAGACAAAGCTGTTAAAGTCACCAAATGTTTTCTCTTCTTCATCTGTATCACCTGCAACAAAGCTGTTAGAAACACTAGCACAATGGCAGCTGACAAAGATTTTTTAAAAGAGTGGGAGGTGTGAAAGGAAGATACAGTGCTGGTGTGGGGGAAGTACTCACCATGGCACTGCCTGTCTTCATGCCTAGAGAGTGGACAAGATAGGGCCAGTGAGTATCATGCTGCCTTCATCCCTTCATCTTCTACTAGCTCCTGAGTGATGGACCTAGAAAAGAATGTTGGTTCTAATAATTCAGTTATTGCTTAATTCTTGCCTCCAAAGTCTTACTTTTTGATCAGGTTAACTAACTTTGATGCTTTTATTCTGAATTTTAGGTCCTATCATGGTTCTCTGCCTTCTCCAGATCTTACTGGACTGTGGTACCTGTGTTGTCTCATCCCTAATACCTTTAACATTTTTAGTGTTCTGTTTATAAACAACAACCGTAATTATTAACTCATTACTATCCATTTGAAGAATTTTCTTTTGCATTGTGCTAGCAAATGATTGTGCTGGGTTTCTAGAATCTGTATCTCAAATACAACAGTATGGCTTTGATATTTCTTTAATTACCTTGTATTGCAGTTATACACCATATTGAGGTTAAGAAAACATTCATGTATACCACCTCTGTTGTATTTTTGCCCACATCCCACCCTGAGAGCCATAGTAACAAAAATTAGCACAAAAATAAGTACATAGACCAATGGAATAGAATGAAGATACAAAAAAAATCCACATAATTATAGCCAGTTAATATTTGACAAAGAATTCAAAAATACATTTGCTTAATTCTTGTCTCCAAAGTCTTCCTTTTTGCTCAGGTTAACTAGCTTTGATGCTTTTATTCTGAATTTTAGATCCTATCATGGGTAGGATATGCTGGATAAAAAGACAGCCTTTTCAACAAATGGTACTGGGAAAACTTGTTATCCATATTTAGAAGAGTGACTATGATATTTCAGTCCTCCTACTGTATATTCTATGAGTGAAAGAGGAAAGGAAACTAAAACAGAATGGTAACTACTCTGTAATTCAAGGATAATCTTACAACAGTTGATGTTTTCATTTTAAAATCCAAACTATCATGAACTAAGATGAAAAGCTGTAATTCTTAATAACTAGAGTAATTAAAAGCATAGATGAACTTTAGTCTATCCAGAAAGTAGCCTTCACATAGTTAAAAAAGATGCATACTTTTGCTAAAACCAATGAAATATATTAGTATATCAGGTTATTATTAATAAGCATAATTACTCCAATGGGCTATAAGGGTAATATATTTAAGAATTATAGAAGTACAACTTTCTGATCTCATTCTTAAGTTTCACTGGTCTTACTGTTTTCTTAGCTTCAAACTGTCATCAGCAAATTATACCTAATGTAGTGATTCAAATCACTAGAATTAACTTGGTTGTAACTTTTAATGCAAATGTTAGTTGAATTTTCCTTTAGGAAAACTGAATAACAAAGCAACCAACAATTATACTGATGTAAGCAGTTTAAGTGTTAAATAGCAACCAGCAAGACTGTGTAGTTGCTAAAATAGTAGTGGAACATTAGAAATAAAGGTTTACATTTTCTGCATTGAGAATGAACATTTAGATAGATTACACTCCAAATGACTAATATGTGCTCATTTCTATACCTGACACCCTCAAATTGATATTTCGGGATATTATTATTATTTTTACTCTGTGCATCAAAATGGGAAGATTATAGTCATAAGGGTTTGGTATTAGCTTTATTGGATTATAATTCAGAGTAATAAATGTCCAAAGATTCAGAGCACAAAGATAAAGCCAATATTGTAAAAATGGGAAAGATTAAGAATTCTAGCACTGAATGTTGAGCTCTACTTCAGTCACACATGAAGCCTAGGATTATGAGGAGGAGCAGTATTTAAGAGACTATTGATAGCCCATTCCCATAGGGAGAAAAGCACACACATAGACACATGAGTGCACCATAGACAGGCAGTGCCCAGATCAGAGATGAGTTAATGAGGATGGACAGACACCTTAAGCAAGAGTACCTTAAGGGGAAGAGCACTGGCAACAGCTTGAACCAGCCCTTTCAGCAAGTCAGGTAAAATTTACTTAATAAAACTGAGATCATAGCTCCAGTAGGCAGCAAGCATTGGTTTATGTTCATATTCTGTGTCTCATAATTTCTGAGAACTTGGGCCAGGGGATAATTCTAATTGTTTCTTCATCTGTAAAATGGAGGTATTGATCATTTGATCCTTAAAATAATGTTCTCAGATTCAACTAAAAAATAACCCAACTTATTTTTCAGATGTAAGGTTAACACAGAGAGAAGCAAGACAGTAGTGTTCAGGATGAATTAGAGCACAAGGTGTTGGAGACAAGAGAAAGAGTTTAGGCTGGTTGGCGCTAGTGAAAATAGACAGGAAGAAGCAGATAGATGTGACGTGGCAAAGGGCACACTGCATCTCATTTTCAAGGACTATCACCATGAAAAAAAAATCTACCATTTCTCATCCAATTTGGAACACAGAATGAAAATGTCTCTTCATAGTAGAGTGAGTAATACAATGGTGGTGTTAACATACAAAGATATACTAAGAAAATGGTGACAAAAAACTATTTTAACTTAAAAAATATGAGCATATAAGAGAAGCCTAGTGTTCCATGAAGAAGCCATAGGAAAAATGAATAAATAATCTATATATCTATAAAATTCAAAAAGAAATATAGTGATACCATCAAGGATAAAATCACTTATGAGAATGTTCTGTAAAAAATTCATCAAGTCCTAAAAGTATATTTTTGCATATATGCTATATGTGAATAATTCTTCTTTTTTCTTTTAAAAATGACTATTTATAGAATTCTCTCTATATCAATGGCATTGTCTTCACTGCCTCAAGTTCATGATGTCTTAATTCTTTCCCATCAACTTGAAATTCAGTTCTTTTGTTATCTCCATATTTATTGAAACACAACTCACTTTAATCACCCTCAAGGAGATCACACTGCTGTGTGTGTGAGAGCTGTGATTTCAGTATAATTTTGTGGAATCCTAACCCCACTTGCTTACCCGAGATGCTGCATTGCTGCTGTGTGTATGCCTCTGAAGAGTGCTGCGAATATATGGTTTCACCATTGCTACCTTTAGAAGGTGTTCTCTGTTTGACATAATGGAAGAGTATGAATCACTAAATATTCCCGTGGAAGGTGCCTGAAGATGGAGTAGCCTGTTCTTGGTTTTGTCATTCCTACACAGCCTGCAGTTAAGCCTACAGGATGCTAGAACACTGACTTGGAAGATTAAAGTCTATTTAGTTTTATTCAGCCATGTAAAGGGAGAAAAATTATTTTTAATATGTTACATTTCTAAATGCTTATTTTGGTAAATATTCCGTAATATAGACCAATGTCTTTTGGGCATAGCTCTATGAAAGCATACTTTGAGATTGACTTCTAAAAATATATAGCAACTTCATGTGCACTGACAAAATATCTTTTTTTAATGGTTATACTTTTATTTTGCAAGTTTATATTGCAAAATATTTTACAAGTTTTAATTAAAATGGAAACTTTACTTTCTTTGCTGATGGTGTTCTCATTAATCATTGTTTATCCTTCTAACCTATTCTTTCTTTCATGTGATTGAAATGACTGCTTGAATGATTCATTATTTCCCTGAATTTACATACCCAAAGAGAAAATGAGCTTTTTGTATAACCTTTTAGCTAATCTGTCCTTTGGCACTGTGGCTAACACTCCATGAATGTCTTAGGAGATAGAACTTCGGAAATACAGTGACAAATAGAGACTTTCCAGTCAGGAGAGAGGTTCTTCCTATATTGCCTGCTACAAAATGATAAACTAGTGGAGCACCCTCTCACTTCCCAAGACATATCTGAAGGGCTGTCAGTAACTAAGAGTGGCTTCACTTTTAGTGAGGAAGATTCTGAAGGCTGAACAGTTTGGATTTCTATTTGTGAACTATTTTGAGTCCTATAATTCCCTTAGAGTAGTTCCTATATTTGTAATTTTCTATAATTTTTAAGAAAAACATTTTTTCTATTTTACTCTTCACTAACATGACTTTGTGTCTTTTTTGTATTACAAAGATATTTTTACGCATTAGTACATGCAAATTTAATGGTATTATTTTAATTTGCTGGTTTGCATTTAAGAAATAGCTATTAGAAATTATCAAAATAATGTAGTGCTAATGGTTTATAATTTAATTTTGAGTGGCAACTATGGAACATCCAAATTCTCTTTTGGCTCAAGTTACTACTCCTCTATACAAATACCTAAAAAGAGATTTGTGTACCCACAAAATTTCATGAAAAAAAGCAAACTGCCTTATATTTTTATGTGGAGATTTGCTAAATTTAGAATAAGATAGATTGCTGGGCTTAGTGGTGCCTGCTTGTAATCCCAGTACTTGGGAGGCTGAGATAGGAGGATCATAGGTTTAAGACTAGTCTCTGCAATTTAGGGAGGCCCTCAGCAATTTAGTATGGCCCTGTTTCAAAATAAAATTAAAAAAGGCTCAGAGTGTAGCTCATAGGTAGAATACTCTTGAGTTCAATCCCCAGTACCAAAGAACAAAAACTAAAAAGATAGATTGCATGGATAATTCTATTTACCTAAAATTCTCTACCTTCCTTTACCTCAATCTACTAAGACATAATCTTCAGGATAAATTTACCAGATACGATGAAAAGAATCAGAAATCAGAAAGAGGCCAAAACATTTGCCTCTCATGGATTTCTAAGGAGTAGTGGGCACTTTGCATGTAATTCTATCTTACTAGCAACACTGAGAGACAGTGTTCTAGGTGAGAACCTGAAGTTCCTACAAATTGTTCAAAGCTCCTTGTTCAAGACTATATCTATATCTAGTCTTTCTAGAAGCTTCCAGTATACCATTTTGTCTATTCCTCCTCTCTACACATCATTTCTCATTTAAAGCAAATAGGATCAAATCATCTCTGTTTCTCTAATAAAGCACTTATTAACTATTCAAGAAAAAAGTCACCGAACAAGTGAACATTTTGTGCCTGGCACTTTTATAAGTACAGGTTTCAGTGGTAAGCAGGATAGATAGGTCATAGGGTCTGTCCCTAGTGGATCTGTATTTTCTTGATGAGGGAGAGAAATTAATTCTTTAAATAGGTCAGTAAATGTATCAGATAATTTTGGATTATGAGAGTAGAAATAAAGAAGATAATAGGATAGAGAATGATGGGATGGAAGAGAGGATAAGCCACATTTTGATTTGGTTCTTTCTTTTGTTTTTTTATTTTGGCAAAATATGGACTTTAGTTTATGATTCCTTCAGGCAAAGTTGAAATGGAGACTTTCAGGATGGGATGCTCAACTCAGTTACACACTAGTCAGGACTCTAAGGCTTCCTGCTGGTGCTGTGTACAGCCCATCAGCAATTACCTTGGACAGAAGAACTTCTCAGAAGAGATGACATTTGAAACAAGAGCAGAATGAATAGAGGGAGCAGAATATTCAAGGCAAAGGTCACTGAGGATCAAGCATGGAGCTTTCCTGGGAAGGAAAGAAGGTCCATGTGGATGGATTAAGTGAAAGAATGAGGGCAAGTAATTTAAAGATAATTCAGCAAGATAGGTTCTAATCTCTGCCTTTTAGGGAGTTTGGGTTTCAACCTAGATATACTGTGAGTTTGTGACTTAATGCTGTAATCTGAATGATACATTTGAAAAAAAAAAAAAAAAAAGGATGCTATGTCGACAATGAATAGGCCAATGATTGGAATAAGACAAAGAGAAGAGAAATCATCCTTATAAATACAATTGAAATAGATTACACTGCACACTGTAACATAATCAGGAAAATATTTCAAAGCAATTGAAATTGATTAATGGAGGAATTTACATATATTTTAAATAGCTATTTTTCTTTTGCTAAAATGGGAGTAAATTCTATTTAGCCTTATGATTATTTGTATATTTCTTACAAGTTACATTAAAATATTGTTGCATAGCTAAATTTCTTGTACAAACCAGTGGAAACAAACAGTGAGTTGGGAAAATGTGAATTTATTAAATGGGTGTAAAATTATTATGCTTAATAAGATCAGTAAGATTTTGCTATTTGCACAGTGGATGTTTTGATTATATATGGTTTCTTTTTATCAGATATGCAAATTTAATAGTTTTTTTTACATCATTTATGCTTGTAATAGTAAACAGAAAAGTCAAATGAGGAAAACTCTCACATTATTTAGCCTATGAAAAAATGCTTATAAAACAAATATGACTATTTATGTTTAATAAGTTATTATAACATGTCATTCCCTATACTAACTATAAAATATGACTATGAATTTCTCAGAGAAATCCTGTATTATTTCTCCAAATTATGAAGGAGGAATCTAAAATTTACTATTAGTCATCTTTCCATCACTGTGAGAAAATACCTGAGAAAAAAACAACTTAAATGATGAAAGATTTATTTTATCTCATAGTATCAGAGGTTTCAGTCCATGATCAGCCAGCTCCACTGCGTAGGTCTGTGGTGGAGCAGATCATCATGGCAGAGAGGGTATGATGGAAGCAGAGACAGAAAGGGGCCAGAGACAAAAATAAACCCTTCAAAGGCATGCCCCCAGTAACCTACTTCCTCCAATTAGACCCACCGCCTAATATTTTCACCGCTCTTCAATAGAGCCAACAAGTAGACACCAAGCCTTTAACACAGGAATCCCTGGGGGATATTCCAGATCCAAATTTTAACAAAGAAAGTCAATTTGCTCAAGTTCACATAGTTTGAAAATGATAGACATAGCTTTTATTTCAAGCAGAAAACAAACTTGACCTTTAAAAGAAAGGTTTAAGGAAAAACAGTATTAATAAGAATCAACAATTCATTGTCTGGCCTGGAATTCATGTCCTGCAATCAAAGCTTTATAATTATAGTAACTAGCTTGAAAGTAAAATAAAGCAAAGACAGTTTGGTGTATGATCTAGTACCTTAAAAAGAAAAGGAAAGTAAAAAGAGCCACTAGAAAGAACAAATTAAGATAAATACATTAAGATAGATTTTTTTCCAGATGTTTGTGCCAAAGAAAGTAAATGCAAATATGCTAGAGCTATACTGTCCAATTTAATAACCTCCAGCCACATGTGGGTATTATATACTCGAAGTATGACTAGTCCAAATTAGAATATGTCAGGGTATAAAACTTATACTAAATTCCAAAGACTTTATATAAAAAATGTTTATATTTTATTCATATCTTATACTAATTACCTATTAAAATAATATTTTGATATATTGATATAGGTAAATATTGTATTAAATTAATTCTACCTGTGTTTTTCTTTTGATTTATTTAATGTGCCTACTTGAAAATTTAAAATGATATATGTTACTCACATGTATAGTTTATTACTATATGATAGACCTGTCCATTCAGAACCTGAGTATATGATACCATAAATAGAAAATTATTTCCTGCTATCTCTTCAGAAAAGAGATATCTAATCCATGAGCCTAAAAAATAAACATGCTTTAGGAGATCCAAGAGATTGATTCTTATTTTCTGTCTTTCCCATGACACATAAATAAATTGTATTGAAGTAATAATGTGAAACAAAATATATTTTATAGTGATGAGTCTTTTTGGTGTTTAAAGGTGAATGAATAAGTTTCATTTTCACTTCAAGGTTACAGATCAATGATGAAAGAGAAATCATAATTTATAAGTTAGGATGCATTCTTAAACTTAGGATCTTTTAAAACTCAACTTGCTAAGAAGCATAGAATTGAGAACTTACAATGCTATAGAAAGAAAATGTGATAGATTGTCTTTTTCAAAAAATTGCCAAATTAGAAATTTGTCTTGTTTCTCTTGGGGATAATTATCTGGAAACTTGGCCAAATAGGGTTCATTCTACTCTTTGGTATCAACATGACCAGACACATTACCAATCAAATCAGTGTTTTGCTGACATTAATTACATTGCTGAGTGAACCTAGACTTAGAAAAGAAATGAGGATATTTTTTACTTCATGTCTGTGTTCAAAATCCAATGTTCAATCTGCAGCAATAAGTGCTATTGGATTTCAGTCATATTACAATCGAATAGTACTTATTCAGCATGCCTCATTTCTTCTCCAGATCAGTTCAGGATAGGTTTGCCTTGGAGAACAACATGTGGAGTTTTTAGAAGTGACAAATATGCTGTGGAGGAACATTAATCAGATGAAATTTAAAAGACATTTGCTTCTGGCCTTGAGCCTTGAAATCTTCGGTGTGGAACAAATGGTAGTCAAAATCACTCAATCTGAGGTGTTGGAAAATGATCAGGAGTCTGCATGAGTACCCAGGCATCTCTCTGTGCATGTCATCCAGTAGAGTAACACCATTCTAATTTCTTTCACACTCACATTTTGATACAGATCTTTATCCCAAAGGTGGATTCTTTTTTTTTTTTTTATCAGTGAGAATGAAGCAACTTTGCATAAACCTTGAGGAATAACTTTCAGATAACCTACATCCTCCATACAGATACTCTTGCAAAAAACCCTGAAATCACCCACAATTGTCCTGGGAACCAGGAAAGAATACTTCAGCACTGGAGCATGCTGCACGGCATCTCCCATACTGCAGCTTCCAATGCCCCAAGCCTCATCCCCACAAGAGCTAGTGCTATATGACCTAAGGACATTCCCATCCATGTCCTATAGCTTCAGGGTAATAGACACCAAAGCTATAAGCTTAAATACCACATATGTTTAGGCACAGGGCCTAGAGAAGGTATCTTCCATTTTCTATACTTTCAGAAACATGGATACAAATGACACAAAGTCAAATGTTACCTTCATACACCTCTGAGAAATAGGAAAGGTCTCTTCCACAGCCAACAGACTTGAAAACAAAATAATCATAATACTCTAAGATAGTAAGCCTTTGACTAAAGCCTAGGAGAGGTTTCCTAAATTTTAAAATAAGTGATATCATAGATAATCAGAAAAGACTCGATTATCTGTGTTACATTTAAGAGAGTACTTAAAATATAAGTGGAAGTTTATCTGGTGCCTTACAGAGGAGATAAGATAGAAGAAATAATGCATATGAAACCAAGATGCTGGTAAAGAAAATGAAATGGTACAGGTAGCAGGATAATAGGGTGTCATGAGTTTACTTAAGACCTAAGAGTGACTTAAGTTTCAGGCCATGCTAAGACAAACTTTATACAAAGTAATAGTAAGATTGGGTAGCCTTCTTGAACTCAGAAAGAGGACTAGAGGATAAATCTGTGTCTCTACGTAGCATAATACTGAACATGAATTTATTATAATAGGACTTTAGGACAGCAGTTATGATATTGTGTTCATTCAGGTAGATATAGTAAGTAACTAAATTGGGTTTGCAGCAGAGATAATAGAACAAATAAATAATGATTAGATTGTTCATTTATTTAGAAGACAGAATGGCCAACTCTAGTTAGAATCATCAGGAACACAAACAGTAATAAATGCTGATGAGGATATAGGGAAATAGGAACTTTTATACACTGTTGGTGGAACTACAAACTAGTATAATCACTGTGGAGATCAGTGTGAAGATTTCTCAGAAGATTGAGAATAGAACCACCACATGACTCACCTATACCACTTCTGGGTATCTTTCCAAAGGAATTCAAGTCAGAGTGTTAGACTGATACATGCATACCCTTGTTCATAGCAGTACAATTCACAGTAGTCAAATTATGGAACCATTCTAGGTGTCCATCAAAAGAAAAATATATCACAAAACTATGGTATATACTTACAATTGATTTTACTCAGCCATAAAGAAAAAAATTATGTCATTTGCCAAAAATGATGGCATTGGAGAATATTATGCTAAGTGAGATCAGCCAGTCTCAACAAAAGAATAGTTATATGTTTTCTCTTATATGTGATAGATAGAATATAGGATACAAGGATAACATTTGATAGAGGATCAGAGGCTCCAATGGAGGGATGTTGGGTATTGGAGGAGGAAGGAAAAGGGAAAGAGACATAAATAACATTACAGCTGAAATAATGCTATGTATTCATATAAAATTATCAGTGCTAATCTCAGAGACATGTGCAGAGAAAGGAGGAAAGGGATGAGACTCAGAGGGAAGTACTCCTAGAGTTGTATGCATATATGTTCCTATCACTCTATGCCTCAGTTTGATGTATAATTACAATGCATTAAGTAAAAACATATACAAAATAAGACTGGCTG
>PVLC010020625.1:0-29030 GCA_004027655.1 Graphiurus murinus | reverse complement strand
AAAAGCCCAGGATAGCCAAAGTAGTTCTTAGCAATAAAAATCATGCAGGAGGCATCACAATACCTGACTTTAAACTCTACTACCAAGCCACAGTAATAAAAACAGCATGGTACTGGCACAAAAACAGACACATAGACCAATGGAGCAGAATAGAAGACTCAGAAACAGACCCACAGACTTACAGTCAACTGATTTTTGAAAAAGGAGCCAAAAGTATACACTGGAAAAAAGATAGCCTCTTTAACAAATGGTGTTGGCAAAACTGGTTAACCATATGCAGGAAAATGGAAATAAACCCCACTTTCTCACCCTGCACAAGAGTCAACTCAAGGTGGATCAAGGACCTGGAAGTCAGACCAGAAACCTTGCAGCTACTTGAAGAGGGCATAGGACCAACACTTGAACACATTAGGCACAGGTAAAAACTTTCTCAACAAGACCCCAAAAGCACAAGCAGCTCAAAGGAAGATCAATATATGGGATTGCATTAAACTGAAGAGCTTCTGCATAGCAAAGGAAACTATCAAGAACCTCCACAATTTATTGAAATTTTTGAAGAGACCTTTCTTTTATTCAGTGTTATACTATAAATGCTTAATACATACTAGGTGCTCAACAAATATTTGTTGAATGAATGATGATATTTTCTGAGCTTGATCTTCTACCCATTTATTGAGCAATATCTGTAGATTGGTGGAAAGTTTTGTAGTATTGTGGGCCTGTTGTTCTGCTTTAAAGCAAATAAATTAAGCAACAAATTATATAAGCAGAAAATTGCCTAAGCAACAAATGTCTACAAAGAAGGTGGCTCAAAACAAGAGAAACCTATTGTTTCACAGTTCTGGAGGCCAGTTGTCCAAAGTCAAGATGTTCTCCGAAGGCTCTGGGGAAGCAGCCTTCCTGGCTTCTTCTGCTTGTGCCTATTTTTGCCATTCCTTGGCTTGTGGCCTTATTAACTCTGGTCTTTGCCTATGTCTTCGTAGGACCATCTGCCCTGTGAGCCTGTATCCAAATTTCCCTCTTGTAAGAATACCAGTTATTGGATTAGTAACAACCCTAATCCAATAAGACCTCATCTTGATTACATTTGCAAAGATCCTATTTGCAAATAAGATCACATTCACAGGTTCTGGGGAAGACATGAATTTTGGAGACATACTATTTGATCTAGTACAAGGGGGTTGAATAGAAGGTCAGATATGAGCTGATCTCAGGTTTTAGAATGTTGGTATATGCCAAGCTTTCTGAATCTGGGCATTTATGATATTATGACATGATAGATTGTTGTTGGATAGCCCATTTTGTAACTCCCAAGATATCTAGCAGAATTCCTGAGTTTTACCCACCAGATGCCAGCGGCACACCCTACCCTCTAAGTTACAACAACCAGAAAGTTTCCAAACATTGCCAGATATCCATGGGGGGCAAAATCGCCATGGCTGGAAAACCACTTCTAAACAGGTATAAAATGGCATTTCCCCCAGAATCCCATCTTTTAAAAGAATGCTGTTGTTTGGTTAGCACATTAAGTCTCCAAGCTGATTGCATACAAGTCACAGCTGATACTGTAAATATCAGGGTGGCCCCTATTGTTCACATTAATGCATGTGCAGTGATGTCAGCTCAGCTCCAGAGAGAATTTCCTGGAGGACAAGAACCAGGCCTGTCTGGGACAGTAGGACACCAGGGATGGTGCTGTCTTTTTTTCTTTTTTTGGTACTGGATTGGACTGAAAGCACCATGCATACTAGGCAAGTGCTCTACCACTGAATTACAGCCCTTTTTATTTTTTATCTTAAAATAAGGTCTGAGGCAGGTGTAGTGGCACATGCCTGTAATCCCAGGATTTTGGAGGCTGAGATAGGAGGATTACAGGGTCAAAGCTAGTCTTAGCAACTTAGTGAGACCCTCAGCAACTTAACAAGATCCTGTTTCAAAAAAAAAAGGCTGGGGGTGTAATTTGTAGTTTGGAGGTAGAATGCCCTTAAATTCAATCCCCAGTATCAAACAAACAAACAAAACAAAACAAAACAAACAAAATACAACAAACCACCCCAAACTACGATCTGGCTAAGTTGCCCAGACTGGTCTTAAACTTGCAGTCTTCCTGCCTTCGCTTCCCAAATAGCTGGGATTACAGGCATGTGCCACTGTACATGGCTAAAGCTAATATTTTAAGTGCCATCCTCTTTTCTCCAATAGATTCTTATTTCATACCAAGTTATCTACTGGAAATTCTTTTCTAACAGTTGCTTATTTCTCTCTTTTTAGGCCCACTGAAGCCAGAAATAACTGTGTCCTACATTGCTGTTGCAACAATATTCTTTAACAGTGGACTCTCATTAAAAACAGAGGTACTGTTTATTTGTACTTAGATTTTGAAATTTCAGGGTCCTTTTGTAAAGCCGTTTATAGCTATAATCTGAAGGCTTCGCTATGACACTAACTAACTTGGACTGCAGCTAAGGACTTGTGTATTGTTTCTACGTATTATAAAAACTTCATACTTGAGCAGCATGGACCTTGAGGATTGAGTTAAATGAGTGTTGCATTTTTTTTTGTGAATAGTCTTTTTAATGAAAAAGTGGTATGACTAATATCCTCATGAAGAGATAACATCAAGAAGACAGAAAATAAAAAGTACAGTAACAATCTACTTCACTTGGTAATTTTGAAAAAAATTAAGATATCCAATAATAATAAGACTTAATAAATATTTTTCCTTTTAAAATTAATTTAACTGATATATAGACATGAACATTGTAAGAATGAGTATGTTTAAGCATCTGTTTCACATCTTACTCAAATTATGGTGAAAACTGAGCCGGGACTGGAATTCCTAATTAATGTCAAATTCCAGTTTTGTGTTTCATTATTGATATGAAGGGACCATTATTATAGGGATGAGACTTTATTTTATCTTTTGGTCAACACCTGAGTTCTACTATTGGGTCTCAAATGTGGGCACAGTGATACAGAAAGACATTTGCCACTACCAGGGAACTGGATTGACCTAACATGGAGGCCCTCCTGCTGGCCCTGGGTCTTGCTAGATTGTTGAGAGTCTCACTACTTGCTGAGGCTGTCCTCGAACCTGAGATCCTCTTGTCTGAGCCTCCCAAGTACTTGATTACAAGCATGTGCCACCATACCCGACCATAATATCCTTTATAATTTTAATAAATCAGCTACTCCTGGTGGAGAAGCTGCCCTACCCATGTCCTCTGTGTAGGACTTTGCTGTAACTACGTCTCCTGGTGGCTGCTTAATGGCTACAGCTGTTACTTAAGCCAAGAGAAGTCTGGCAAGAGACTTGATGGAGTGTCTCTCACTCCTTAGCTTCTCACATAATGTTACTCTGTAAAGCAGCCAACTTTGTGGGATGCAAGAGTTGAAGAAGGAAGACTGTCACAGCTCCCAGCATTTCTCCAAGGACCAACTACCCTAAGCACCTAAGAAATCGTCAGAGTCATCTAGCTAATTTGGATCTGATGATGAAATGCCTTGATCCCGTGCTGTCTGGTGGTATCTAAGTAGCCATCAAAGCCATTTCCTCCATCAAAGACCCTTTCCAAACCAAAACAGCATTAAGTAATTTTCAAAAGCCATTTAACTTAAATGTGCTAGATTGCATCATTCGGTAATATTAGACCATTTCTAAGTCCTGCTATTTTCCTGGCTAACTAAACAGTTGTAAATTAGAAGGAGGCATCTTGTCATTTATTTTCTAGTTAATAATTCTAAATAAACTTCAACTGGGACTGTGAGTTTTGTATCTTATTAGGCACTAGAATAGTGCATTTTTTAAACTATTAGGAGGCAGTAAATTATTGACCTGAGATTATTTGCAAGTACTTACTTTATTTTGGTCCCCCTCAAGTTTGATTTATATTGAACATTTTAGGTAGCATTACTCATATCTTGATTTAATGACGTATATTTTATTGATTTATTAAAGTTATAAAGGATATTATGGCCGGGTATGGTGGTGCATGCTTGTAATCCCAATACTTGGGAGCTGAGATAGAAGGATCGCAGGTTCAAGGACAGCCTCAGCAAGTAGTGAGACTCTCAACAACCTAGCAAGACCCTGTTTCAAAGTAAAAATAAAAAGGACTGGGGATGTAGCTCAGAAGAAGAATGTCCCTGGATTCAATTCCCAGTACAAAAATAAATAAATAAAGGATTATTATGCCAATGCAGTATGAAATCTTCAGGGTTCTGTATTTGTTTTTGTTTTTCTTTATGGTACTAGAGATTGAACTCAGGGATGTTCTACCTCTGAGCTACATGTCCAGCCCTGTTTTTTAATGGTTTATTTGGAATCAAGGTCTCACTAGGTTGCTGAAGGTCTTGCTAAGTTGCTGAGGCTGGCCTGGAACCTGCTTTCCTCCTGTCTCAATCTCCCAAGTACTGGGATTCCAGATGTAGGCCACCACACCCAACCAAAATCTTCATTTTGACTGTTGATTTATTTCTTTTTTCCAAAATAACTGTTGAAATGGTTTCTGAAATTTTGTTATATTAAAGTAGGGTCATATTTTAATTTCATTTCATATTTAGCTAACTTCAAACCTATACTTTCAGAGAATATGTCACTTAATAGACTGGGACATGGCCAATTCATTTAAACACAAAATGCCTTTTTAGCATCTATGGCTATAAGCTACCGTGCTTTGCGCTGGAAGTAGAAACAAAGATGAGTAAGAGGCTCACGGTCTGAAGAAGGGTTTGGAATAGGGCAGAATATATAGGTTTTTATTTTCCTAAACCAATTATGAATTTTTAATTCCTTTAGCTGAAAAGTAAATAGAGCCCATTGTAAACTATAGGCTCATACTGCTCGTTTCAAGCCCAGAGCTAGGAGGCTGACTCTCAGAGAGGGAATCAGAGAAAGGTCAAATAAGGGCTGAAAGGGAAATTGGTACGTAATGAAAATATTTCTACTTCCCAGTTAGAGCCCTGGTTTTAAGTAATTCTTGAAACTGTGGGTGAGGCTCTGGTAGAATCAGTATGTTGTGTGGAGTATCCCCTTACTTTTGTTTTAATGAAATTTGACCTGTATTACATGTGAATAAACAAAATGTCCTGCAGAAACAACCAACTTATTAATTATTCATGATGGCATTTGTTTGAATATGTAGCTCTAAATTCTTCATGAGCGTGTATGGAGTGATACTGTTTTGGATTTTGTAGGGTTTACTTTCTTTTTCAGTGTTTTCTTCTTTTATCTTTATGGTTATATGAGGAAGATATGAAGAATATATGACACTGGGTTTTTGTGTTAGTCTTAAAATTCTTTCCTAGAAACATAACACTTCATGTCTGTGATTTCCCTATGGTAAAGAAGTCTTTGGTGGCCCAACATGGAAGGCCATTTTGACTCATTTTTCTGAGTTCTTTTTTGCACTATTATTCTGATGCACTGTCAGTTGTTTCCAGTTGTATTTGATAGGTTGGCTAGTATTTTCCACCATATTTTTATAACTTTTTTTCTGACTATAAAAGTGACATTTATTTATGTAGAAAGATTAAAAAGAATAAAATAACTGCCATTGTCATCCATGTGATTTTTAATCATTTTTGCCCTAAATATATGTTTTTTTGTTTTTATATACTTTTAGTTTGAAACATGGTCTGGCTAGGTTGATGAGAGTCTCACTACTTGCTGAGGCGATCCTCAAACCTGCGCTCTTTCTGTCTCAACTTCCCAAGTACTGGGATTAGAAATGTGTGCCACCACACCCATCTAAATATGTTTTATGTAGAGAATATTTTAAAATGAAATTTAATTTATTTTAAATAATAAAACTGTATATATATATATACTTAGAGACTTATACATATGCACACACATATAATTTTTTCTATTTCCCTGTAACATTATAAAATTATTTTTCATGTAATTTAATATTGTTATTTAATTGTTACTTATGTATTATATTTTCAAATAAAATAATTTTGCACATTGTTTACTTTGATGAACATATGATTTATTCACGTAGTTTAGACCCAAAAAAACCCCAAAAATATATATGATGAGACATCTTCCTTCCATTTTGCCATCACATATCTGATTCTTTACTCTGGAGACAACCAATTTTAATAGATATGTACCTTTCCATAGATATTCTATGTGTATGTTTTGCATAGAATTGTGATATTTTATATTGTTTGGCCCCTTACCTTATTTTACTTAAAAGAAATTTAGTGGGTTGTTTCATATTAATACACCAAGAAACTTATTTCTAGCCAGGCATAGTGGCACTTGCCTATAATCCTAGTACTTGGGAGGCTGAAACAGGAAGATTGTAGGCACAAGGCCAGCCTTAGCAAATTTTTTCTTTTTTTCGGTACTGGGGATGGAACCCAGGGACATTTTACTTTCAAGCTACACACCCAGCCCTCCCTCCCCCTTTTTATTCTTTATTTTGAACAGGGCCTCACTAAGTTGCACAGGGCCTCACTAAATAGCTAAGGCTGGCCGCAAACCTGGATCCTCCCATCTCAGCCTCCCAAGTACTGGGATTACAAGCATGCACCACCACTCCTGGCCAGCCTTAGCAATTTAGCAGGAGCCTATTTCAAAATAAAAAGCAAAAAGGGCTGAGGTGTAGCTTAGAAGTAGAATGCCCCTGGGTTCAATCTCTAGTATCACATAGAAAGAAACAACAACAACAAAACCCTGTTTCTTTTTGTAAGTATGCTGTTGTGTAGATGTACTGTGAAATATTTTACTTGCCTTCTATTGATGGACATTTAAGTAATTTACAAAGTTTTACAATTATAAATATGTTTCAAAGGATAACCTAAAGATATATAATTTCCCACATTTTGGAACATAAGTGAAGGGTAAACTCCTAGAAGTGGCATTGCTAGGTCAAATGATACGTGCAATTTAAGTTGTGATAAATATTCTAAGTACCTAGAATGGTAACATGTGCTCAGTTATTATGTCTTGAATGAAGGAATGAATTTCCAGATTGTTCTCCATAGGTTGTACCAATTTATACTTTTGTTGGTGGAGTAGGGGTAAGGTCTTACCCTCCTACATCCTTGCCAACTGCTTTAACAGCTCATAACACTCTGATTATACTTTATTTAATTATTCTCTCATTTTTGGACTTAATTATTTATGTTGTTTCTAGGTTTTGCTCTAATAAATAATGCTGTGATTATCAACTCTGTGGGAAAATGTTTGTAGCCACTTTTTATATCCATAGAATATGGATCTAGACATGAAACTTTGGCGTCCAAAAATGTGAACTGTATTATGATTCTTGAAATATATTCTCAAATTACTTTTCAGAAAAGTTATGCCATTTGATATTCTAATCAGAGGCATTCAAATGCCTTAATTGCCGCATTCTAGCCAATAATTGTATTACGATTTTTTAAATAAAAAAGGAATATTTATTAATATTTATTTAAGTATACTCAGTACCTCTGAGTATACTTAAATGAGATTTGGTTTTAAGATGGTTGAGAATTCTGTGAATTGGAGGTGCTTAAGATTTTTTCAGGGTTGAAACATTAAGATTTCTGATTCTGGCCAGGTGTGATGGTATATACCTGTACTCTCAGTACTTGGGAGGTTGAGTTAGTGGGATTACAGGTTCGAGGCCAGCCTCAGCAATTTACCAAAACTCTGTTTCAAAATGAAAAATAAAAACGGCTTGTGGTTTAGCTTGGAGGTACAATACCACTGGGTTCAATCCCCAATACTGGGGGAGGGGGGGATTCTGATTCTGTAAGGAAAGTATGCTTGTTTCTTTTAAGTCTAACATACCTAATATGGCTTCTGGTAGGCCTGGTGTCCCAGTGACCCTAAATTAGACCCAGATTGCCAGAAATTTCTTACATGTCCTTATAGACGTCTTGTGGCCAAATAGGAGCGCCCGTGTGTGTATTTTCACACTGGGACAGTGGGAACCAACAAGACAGATCCCAGAACGTGGGAATCAGTGAATGAATCTGCATTAATCTACTGTTCATCAAACAGATTGACTTTGGCTCATGTCTCTGAGATTGAGGATCTCTTAACATCTTACTTCAACTGTGGGGGCGGGGGAGTGGAGGACAGATCATAGTTGTTTTTTATAACCAATGAGTTATTGACACCTTTAAATATGCTTTAATAATTACTTGCATGTTGTAAAGGATTATACTTTTTCTACTACTTTCCAAGTATGTTTTATTTCAACCAAATTAAACTCAAAAGCAAATGTTTGTAAGTTTATATATATTTGAACCTTGGAGGTTAGTGAATAATTTCATTTTAGCTGTGAGACTCATAACATATGCCGAGCTATGTTTAATGTACATTCTCCACCTTTGGGGCAGCAGTGTGATGTAATAGAAGAAGCAGGAATGGGCTTGATCATGTGTCAAGAATGGACTTGTGACGGATCTTTACTATGTGGTAGCTCTCAAAGTCAATTTCTTCATCAGGAAAATAGGGACAATACAATCTACCTCATGGGGTTGTTGTAAGGCTTTAAGTGAGATAGCATGTGAAGTGACAAGCTCAGCTCATAGTGTATGGCTTGTATTCAATAAATGTTAACAAAGAATGCAATGGGAAGACTGTGTGTGTGGGGAAGTCATTTTTCATTATAGACTATCACTGGAGAAAACATTTGAAAATTGTTATTTAGTCAGGCCTGCAATCCCAGTACTTGGGAGGCTGCGACAGAAGAATTACAGGTTTGAGGCTAGCCTCCACAATTTAGCGAGATTGTCAGCAACTTAGTGAGACCCTGTTTCAAAGTAAAAAATTAAAAGGGCTCAGAGCGTAGCTCAGAGGTAGAATGCCCCTGAATTTAATTCCTAGCAATACACACACACACACACACACACACACACACACACACACACACACACACTTGTTATTTGTAGATACAGTAACATCTTCCTAAATCAAGGTCTTACAAATTTGGTATAGTGGATAGAGATAATTATTATATATCATTAAAATGTGAGAAGTCCTGTTAAGATTTTTTTAAAGATTCTTTTTGTGTGTGTGTGTGGTACTGGGTTTTGAACCCAGAGGTATTCTACCTTCAAGCTACACCCCTAGTCTGGTTTTATTTCTTATCACTAGGTTGATGCAATGAAAGATTCATTTTTTTAAATGTGGGTAAACATGCTTATCTGTTTATAATGTCAGTAATCTTAAACTCCACACTAGTGTAGTTAGCTTATGGTACCTGGTCCAGAATTGTACAGATCTGAATTTGTTAGAGTATAGTGTATATTTGAAAGTAGTTCCAATATACAAAGTAGATCTTCAGATATATAAAAGTACTTCATAATCATGAACATCTTTTTTTCTCTTGTCGTTTCTCCCTTATGTATATGCTTATAGACAAAAATTTTAGCTATGAAACAGCACAGAAATAAAAACTAACTCATGTGATGTTATTTTAGCAGCAATCTCTTTCCAGATATAGTTTTCTTACCTTTATTTATTTTGTGTCCTTCATTTTCCAGGAGCTGACCAGTGCTTTGGTACATGTAAAACTGCATCTTTTTATTCAGATCTTTACACTTGCATTCTTCCCAGCAACAATATGGCTCTTTCTTCAGCTTTTATCAATCACATCCATCAACGAATGGCTTTTAAAAGGGTATGTTTAAATCTTTTGAAGGGTGTACTTTTAATGGGGCATCTTCAGTGACATTTTTCTTTCTATAAAAAGTATATACAAAAGGACTTATGTGTAATATCTTATAAAAAATAAAAACATTTTTAACATTACATGTGTTTTAAAACAATAGCATTTTATCAGAAAGGTTCATCAAAGAATTGTTTAACAGCATCTTAAATCTCCTCCACCCATACTTAATCTTTAGACTCTAGGATGGATGCTTTTCTGGGAATTTTAAAGAGGAGATAAATGGAAGAGACGAGAGGTTGTAAGATCTTATATATAATGTAGGCTGCCCATTGAATGCCTTAAATTTGTCTTCTGTATCTTACCAAATGTATATAGATAATATTGTGGTTTTTTTTTTCAAAATGCATAAGAAAGAAAAAAATATATGTGGGACAAATATTTACTTTTTCACATATTCTACGTTTGAGATAATAGTTGAATCAACAGTGGATGGATTTTATTGGAATCTTTTTGTTCATTAAAATGTCTTCATGTATAATGAAAATAATTATACAATTAAAAATTATTTGAAGTGATTCACAGTTGTTTTAAATCATCTTAGCATCATGGTATGAGAGCTAAAGCACTTGAGGTCTGTTCTTCTCTGACATGTGTCTTTAAGCAAAGTTATTTAATAGTTTCGAATCTCAATTTCCCCAATGATTGTACTTTTACCTCCTACTTAATGATTTTGGGGATATCACTTGAGGTCACTTTTTTTTTTTTTTTTTTTTGCGGTACTGGGGATTGAACTCAGAGGCATTCTACCTCCGAGCTACATCCCCAGCCCCCTATTTTTTATTCTTTATTTTGAAACCGAGTCTCACTAAGTTGTGGAGTGCCTCACTAGGTAGCTGAGGCTGGCTGCGAACCCGGATCCTCCAGTCTCAGCCTCCTGAATGCTGGAATTACAAGCGTGCGCCACCACGCCCGGCTTACTTGAGGTCACTTATGTATTCAAGAGCTACATATTTAGCCCCGACTGCATGCCAGTAATATTATAGGTAATAATGGAGAAACAACAGTGAGCCACACTGGCAATGTGCCTGTTCATTTTGCATGTTGGGGGAGACTCAGGTTGTGATTATCAATAAACAGGTCAATAGATGAGCTAGAAAAAGAGATGAGATATAAAAAGAGTTAAAACCATGATGTGGCTGGCTGATGATTAATTGAAATTGCAGAATTGGGGCCGAATATAAGCAAAGGAAAGAGAATATACAAAGGTTCTAAGGTAGAAATAAGCCTGGTGCTTTGCCATGTCAGCAAAACCACGATAGCCAGATGCCAGTGATGTGGAGGAAGGGATGGAGTCTGGAAGGTCAGCAGGAGCCAGGTATGCAGAGCCTCAGAAGTATGTGGCACAGCATTCTACTTCTAGTGTTACCAGAAGCTATTGCAAGTTTGAGGAAGTAATATGTTCTAATTTATATTTGCAGGCAATTCTTCCCATGGCTGTGTGGGAGTAGATAGTAGAGGGGGCTGAGATGAAGCTAGGAAATGGGCTTGAGGACTAGGGGGTGAGCTGGTAGAGTAAGAGAGAGAAATGAGTTTACACAGGATAGATATTAACAGAACTCCTACAAGCCCAGGGGTGGAAAGGGTATAAAGTAAAGAGAAAGAAGAAGTCACTACTTGTAGGTTTGAGGTCTGAGCCACTGGTAACTGGCAGGATCATTTATTTAACTGGGAAGAAATAGTGTAGGACTGCAGGGGTGGGGAGAAGACTGCCATTTTGACCAGATAGAGTTTCAGAGCACGAACATCAAATTCCACCAAAAAGCTTAAGATGCCGCATAATTAAGATGGCATCTTTTTAGAGCAACGACGTATGTGCATCAAGAACCAGTAGTTAGCGGGGCATGGCACATGCTTGTAATCCCAGCATTTGGGAGGCTGAGACCGGAGGATCTGGGTTCGAGGTCAGCCTCAGCTACCTAGTGAGGCATTCTGCAACTTAGTGAGACCCTGTTTCAAAATAAAGAATTAAAAATAGGGCTGGGGATGTAGCTTGGAGGTAGAATGCCCCTGAGTTCAATCCCCAGTACTGCAAAAAAAAAAAAAAAAAAGAACCAGTAGTTACTGAGTATTTGCCACGGGTAGGACACTTAAAGAAGAGGAAGATATTAACTCATTTTCCCTATCTTCAGGGAACTTGTCACCTACTTGGATACATGATTGTTAATTATAGTTAACAAACAAAATGGAGCAACATATGATTTGTCAAATGGATGGTATAATCAGCCAAAGGATAAATGGTTTGGCAAGGGGTGTGTATACCTAAAGTAGAGAGTGCAAAAATGAGGCATTTAAGATGTAAAAAAATAAAATATTTTTTTTTAGGGCAGGAATGAAAGATCAAATATTTCTTTAGGACCAAGTCAGCCAAAGCCTAAATTACTGTACTGAGGAGTTTGGGTTTGAAGCTATAGATGAGGGAAAGCCCACACAAGAGAAGAATGTGCTAAAAGGTGGTCATTAAGGAGGATTACAGTCTGAGAGCACTGCACTGTGTTTATTATTAAAACAGTAGCACTTGCAGTCTGAATGAAACAAGCTTATAATCTCACCTTGGGAAGTTAAACTTGAAAAAGTACATACTTGCCCTAGTTCATTTAGAGAATACTCTTCCCGTGGGGCTCACTTATTTCTTTCTTCTCCTCCCCAATTTAAGAGTACACACTTAGTTCATTAACTTGAGGATCATGTTGAAATAAAGGTTTTCTGAGTGTGTCCTCCTTAACCCTTTATGATGAAGGGTGAGTGTGAAGGTAGAGACCATTTGTTAAGTGACTAGACTTGGGGGAAGAGCATCTTAACAGGTATGGTGGCAGAAGTCAATGAGAAGGAAGAAACCTGGTCAGGTGACTGGTTAATTTTCAGGGAGCAAGTGGAGTTGCATAGAACTCCAAAATTTCAAATGTAATCATTAGATGAAAACTGGTTTCTGTGTTCACATTCACAGGGAAAATTGATTATTTAGAAGATATAAGAATTTAGCCAGGCATGATGGAGCATGCCTGAAATCCCAGTACTTAGGTGGCTGAGACAAGAGGATCTTCTGGTTGGAGACCAGTTTCAACAATGTAGCGAGACTCCTGTTTCAAAACAAAAAATGAATGGCACACACACACACACACACACACACACACACACACGCACACACACACACACAAGAAGATATATAAATTCATCCCGGAAATATATTTTGGAGCATAGGGACTATAATTAATAATAATGTATTATATACTTAAAAATTTCTGAGAGATCTTAAATGTTCTCTAGCTGGGCGTGGTGGCACACACTTGTAATCCCAGCATTTGGGAGGCTGAGACCGGAGGATTCGGGTTCGCGGCCAGCCTCAGCTACCTAGTGAGGCCCTCCACAACTTAGTGAGACCCGGTTTCAAAATAAAGAATAAAAAAAATAGGGCTGAGGGTATAGCTCAGAGGTAGAATACCCCTGAGTTCAATCCCCAGTACCGCAAAAAAAAAAAAAAAAAGTTCTCTTATACATATAATTATAACTACATAAGGTGACGGATATGTTAATTAGCATGATAATGGTAATAACTTCACAATTAAAACATATATCAAACATTATATACCCTATCTATGTTCAATTTTTATCTGTCAATTATACTTTGATAAAACTGAAAAAAGAAAATATATAAATTCAATATTAGGCATTTTTAGTTTTGAGGAGCAGTCTAGGCAACTACAAATTTGGGAGCTAGTAGTTAGGGCTAGAAATGTGAAATTGAAAGTATTTGTACAGATTAAAAATCATATAGAAAAGAAAGCAGGAGAGGCAGCACAAAACCATAATAGGCTTATTTAAAAGATAGAAAATAACTGGACACAGTGGTGCACACCTGTAATCCTAGTACTTGGGAGGCTGAGAAAGGAGGATCTCAGGTTCGAGGCCAACCTCGCAACTTAGTGAGACCCTATTTTCAATTAAAAAATGAAAAGGGCTGGGGGTTTAGCTCAGAGGTAGAATGTCCCTGGGTTGAATCTCCAGTGCTGGGCGGAGGGTGTTAAATATAAATGAGAATGATGAAGAGAGATGGCAACCAAGAAAATAAGAGTGTCCTAAGAAGCAAAAATATAGATGGAGTGAATATGGGAAAAAGGACATTGCATCTGGAGGTTACTTTTAAGATCACTACTTTTATACTATTGGGAGGGGCAGAAATACAATTCCAGAGCAATTGAGCTGTGGGGTCATGGAGGTAGAGCATTCTTTCAAAATCAACAGTGATTTGTGATGAAGGAAGTAGAATTGTGTTTTGTCTTGACGGGGCAACAGTACTAATTTTGCTGTTAGTTATCTGTATTTGTGCATTGAATCTTTCTGAAGGCAGAAATAATGTCTTATGCTTTTTATTCCCTTATGTAATATACCACTCATATATTCCATATTTAGTTTAGGAATTTTCCTTTTTTTTTTTTTTAAGATAGAATTCTCATTCTTTATACATAACAAGAGAAGAGACCAGAAGAGAGGACATGATTGAAAGATAGAAATATTGAAAATAGCTGAGAGTACCTGTCCCTAATACTGGTAAATGAGAGCTAGAAGGCAGAGAAGCTTTCAGAGGAGTCCTAGATAAGTAGATCTTTGACTCTGGATGAAAGGATACAAATTTAACTGTAGAGAGCTGCCTTTGTGAGTTGGCAAGTTACTGAACTTCTCTCTTCACTTTAGTTTTCGCTAAAGTTAGAATTTACTTTTGAGGAATAAATGTGACAGTGTAAAGTGTCTATAATAGTATCTATTAAATTGCAAATGTTCAGTATTAGTGATGATGTTAGTGTACCCTAAGGAACACTCAGAGATTGAACATTTATAATAGGACATGCTACTTTAGCCTTATTTAGGAAAGAAAAAGACCAAAGTTGGGAGTGGTGGTGAATGCCTGTAATCTAAGTTCTTGGGAGGCTGAGATAGGAAGAACACAGGTTCAGGACCAACTTCAACAATTTAGAGAGACCCTCAGCAACATAGTTAGATCCTGTTTCAAAATAAAAAGTTAAAAAGAGCTGGGGGTATGGCTCGGAGGTAGAATGCCCCTGACTGCAATCAGTCCTCAATACAAAAAAAAAAAAAGACTACCAAGCTAGGGTGGTAGTGTGCACCTATAGTCCTAGCTACTCAGGAGATGGAGACAGGAGGAGTACTTGAGCCTAGGAGTTAACAACCAGTCTGGAAAACAGCAAGATCTCATTTCTAAAAATAAAAAATGAAATACAAAAAGGAGACCAGATTGAATTGAATGAGCTAGAAATTCTATAAACAATATTTTTTTATATTTTAATTAACATGCTTTTGTTTTTATTTATTTTATAGATAGCAAATTTATTGCATAAAGTTTAGACAGGACATTCTTACAAGAATCAATAAAAATAACCTGTAAGCATGCTCATTCAAAAGCTATTTAACTCAGATACTCTGTGTCCTCTATGCCCTGTCTAAACTTTCTACTTAGGTTGGCTACTTGCTTTCTCCAGAAAAGTATATTCTATATGAATTCTGAGTAATATTTTTTATTTTTTTAGTACTTAGGTTTACTACTCATAATTTCATTTGTTTGCCATGCAATTTATTTTGTATTGTAAAAAAGAATAGATATGTTGTCAGGATCTTGGGAGTATAAACATAACTTAATAAAAACCAAATTTAGAAAAGGTACTAGAATTCTGTATAGAGTCTGAATCTGACATGTATGATTATGTCATGCCTATTTCCATAATGGCATTACAAAATGAAGAAGACATGAAAATGTCTTTTATGAGATGAAGATTTGAGAATTGCCATCTTATGGAAAGAAATTAAAATGTAAGCTTGTGTTTTATTAAAATATTTTTGAATTTTGAATGCAGTTTAGAGCTTTATTTTTACCAAAAGATTTTCTGCAAAATGTATAAAGAAGCCAAGTGTGGTGGCACATGCTTGTAATCCCAGTACTTGGGAGGCTGAGATAGTAATATTGCAGGTTTAAGTATAGCCGCAGCAAGTAGTGAGACTCTCATCAACCTAATGAAACCCTGTTTCAAAATAAAAATAAAATACGGCTGGGGATATAGCTCAGAGGTAGAATGCCCCTGAGTTCAATCCCCAGTACCAAATATGTATATTTGGAATATTTACCTGAAAATAACCTAAGATTATATACACTTACCAGATGACCAGATGACTAGCCATTTTGGTTATCTTTCACTGATTGTACGCAATATAAATTGGCTGTTTTTTGAATTGCATAATCAGAGCTTAAAGAACATCAGAACTAAAATCTCTCTAACCTGTAGAATGTAATGAGAGCTTATGGCCTGTGCATTTCCCGAATCTTCTAAGCCACATTGCCTCACATAAAATTGTCTAACCTCAACAGGGAATATGCATCAATAAACACTCTTGTATTTTTATTTGCTCAGCTCTGCTATTTTAGAATGAATGTGGTGAAAGCTATTATAATTGGAATAAAACCTACTTACAATTGGATTTCCTTTTATTTTTCAGTTTGCAGACAGTAGGCTGCATGCCTCCCCCTGTGTCTTCTGCAGTGATTTTAACCAAGGCAGTTGGTGGAAATGAGGTGAGTCATGAGGGCTAACGTGATTTAGACATGAGTGTGTGCTGTGCTTTTATTTTGTTCAAAATTATGTTTTGAACATTAAGGAGTCATGTTACAGAAAACTCATAACCAGAGCAGCTTATGAAAGAAGTGGTTATATTTATTAGGAGGATGCGAAAATGTGGTTGTGTTGTTTTAGGAGGATGGTAAAATTGGTGGTGATGAGTGGAATTTAGGATTTCAAGGAGAAAAGCAAGGGAGATGAACCAAGAAGAGGTAGTGATTTTCTACCCCAGTGGGAAGTTGGGAGATGAAGGACACAGGAGTCCAAGGAAAGGAACTTTTCATACATGACTCTCTGGGTATGGCCATTTCTTAGATCCTAAAAAATTTAAAATAAACCACATTTGTGGGAAAAGGTTCAGGTGTTTATTGGCAAATGAAGATGACATAAAAAGGAGTAAATTGGTCAGGTTTCTAAGATGAGTTCAAGGAAATTGTCAGCTGGTAGGAGACTATGGCAGAAGAAGCATGTTGGTGTATTGGGGTAGCAGTTGTCCATTTCAGAAACTATTTACAAGTGGCTTTTCCTCGGTGAAAAGCCCTCTAGCTTCCTACTGAGGGACTTTCCTTTGTGATCGATTATCCCTCCTTTTTCACCTATATTCTCTCATTCAGAAAAGAATGCTCTGAGGGAAGAAATAATGGGTCCCAGTCTTTGTTCCTTCTTAGGATTCTGCTTTTTTATCATCAATTTTAAATTTCATCTACTTTGTTCTTTTCCAAAAATAATTTTTGAGTATATACTATATTCTTTTCTAAAAACAGATTTGTTGAAATATGATTATCATACAATAAACTGAATAAATCTATACAATTTACATTTTGACATGTATATATATACTTTTGCAAAACTGTCACCACATTCAAGATAGTGAACATATCCATCACCTTCTGTCTTAACTCTACTTTGTGCTGCTATGATAGAATACCTGAGGCTGGGTAATTTATGAAGAATGTAGACTTAGTTCTTACATTTCTGGAGGCTGGAAAGTCCAAGGTCAAGGGGCCTGCGTCTGGCGAAGGCCTTCTTCCTGTGTCATCTCATGGTAGGGGCAGAAGGGCAAGAGAGAACATGGGAAAGAGAGTGAGAGATTGAATTTATAGTATCAAGTCCTTTATAATTGGCATTAATCGATTCTTATTTTTTTTAGGGGGTGGGGGTTACTATGGATTGGACCCAGGGGCATTCTTCCTCCAGCCTACACCCCCAGTTCCTTTTTTGTTTTGAAACAGGATCTTGCTAGGTTGCTGAGAGTCTCACTAAATTGAGACTGGTCTTAAACCTATAATCCTCCTGTCTCAGCTTCCCAAGTACTGGGATGACAGGCATGTGCCACCATGCCTGGCCTAAAAAATGCTTTTTTAAAAAATTTTATTTTGAAACAACTTAGCAACTCGCTAAGTTGCTGAGGGTCTCATTAAATTGCTGAGACTGGCCTCAAGCCTGTGATCCTCCTGTTTCAGCCTCCCAAGTACTGGGATTAGAGCTGTGCGCTACCACGCCTGGTGAAGTAAGCAATTTCTATCAGCATATACACCTTCTTCTTTTACCACAGATGTTTGTTTAACTTTTTTTTAATGTGCTTTTATTGGTGCATTATCGTCTCACATCATAATGTAAATCATGTTGACATTGACATACATGCGCACCCTCCCACCTCCTCACCTCCCCCCTTCCCAGGCAGAGGACTGAAACTGATATTGGATTTTCACATCTGTACACACAGTTGATGTTAGCATTTCCAATCATGAACCTCAGTCTTCCCCCTTCCCTTCCCTTATACCATTTCCCTGGCTCCACTGAGATTTCTCTTGTTTAACTTTTAAAGAAATTACCAAACTTATTTCCAAAGTAGTGTACCCTTTTATATTCCAACCCCTAGTAAATGAGAATTGTAGTGCTCTAATTCTTGACTCTTGTTAGTCTTTTTAATTTTTGTCATTCTAATATGTGTATCATGTTATCTTATTGTGGTTTTAATTTAATTTTCATTTCCTAGACTAATAATGTGCAGCACTTTTTTTTTTTTTCAGTACTGAGGACTGAACCCAGGGGCATTCTACCTCCAAGCTACACCCCAGCCATATTTTTTATTCTTTATTTTGAAATAGGGTTTCATTAAGTTGCAGAGGTACTCACTAAGTAGGTGAGACTGCCCGCAAACACAATCCTCCTTTTTCAGCCTCCCAAGTACTGGGATTACAAGTTTGTGCCACCACTCTCAGCTTCAGCACATTCTAAAGTGCTTATTTGCTCTCTATCTATGTCTTTGGCAAATGTCTTTTAAGTCTTTGGCTCATTTTAAAAATTTGAGTGGTTTGTTGATGCTGATGAGCATTGAGAGTTTTGTATATTCTGATATAAAGTCCTTCATCAGATATATGCATTGTAAATATCTTCTTCCAACCTATGGCTGGCCTTTTCATCTTCTTACCAGTGGCTTTTGAAGTGCAGGTTAGTAGTGAAGGCTGTAGAAAGTGATTCGATTTTAGATGTATTTTGAAGGACTAGGATATGCTGATAAATCCGATGGGGTGTCTGAGATAGGACAAGTCAAGAATGACTCAGGGTGTTGGGTTGAGCAGCTGAAAGGTTGGGGTTGCTAATCTGGAGAAGAGAACCATGTGAGAGCAGGTTTGGGGGAGTTTTAGCCTAGAGAAGCCAGGCTCTGCTGAGGTCACTAATTTCCAAATGGTTATGCCATTTTAAATTCTAATCACTAGTTAAGGAGAACTCTAGTGCCCCACATCCTAGTCAACTCTTAGTAATTGTTAGTCTTCATAATTTTTGCCATTAATTTCAGTGGCTAAACGTACATTTATTCCTTGCTCATGGTATATGCCCCATATGATCGGTGGGAGGGGCTTTTGCCATCCCTAAGGAAGGTTGGTTGGAACTCCACCATCTTGTATGTACAACAGCAGTATAGAACACAGAGCCTTTTCCATTGCACGCGCGTGCACACACACACACACACACACACACACACGCACACAGAGGGAGATCAGAGAATTATAAACGGACTTTCCATTGCCCAAGCTGACAATGAAACATGGAGCTTCTGTCCATATTAAACTAGCCAGAACAAATCACATGTCCTTATCAAGGGCTATCATTCAAATGCCCTGAACAGGAAAACTAAATCATCGAGAAGGCATGTAAGGTCAGCAGTACTGGTTAAGATCAAGAGTTTATTTTTTTGACATGTTAAAATGCCCGTTAGCTGGGCATGGTGTACACTCATGTAATCCCAGTACTTGGGAGGCTGAGACAGCAGGATTACAGGCTTAAAGCCAGACTCAGTAATTTAGCAAAACCCTCAACAACTTAGAGAGACCCTGGTTTAAAATAAAAATAAAATAGGGATGGATGTGTAGCTGGAGGTAGAATTCCCCTGGTTCTATTCCCAATACCAAAAAAAAAAAAAAAGTGAAGTCAGGCCAAGTGTGGCCACCCCTTTAATCCTAGTATTTGGGAGGCTGAAACAAGAGAATCACAGGTTCGAAGCCAGACTCAGCAACTTAGTAAAACCCTCAGCAATTTCGAGAGACCCTGGTTCAAAATAAAAATAAAATAGGGCTGGGAGGTATAGCTTGGAGGTAGAATGCCCCTGGATTCCATCTCCATTGCAACAATATGTGACTTCTTGTGGTAGGAATTGAATTGACAGATAGTTGGATTTAACCAGGGTTTCATAATGCCAGGTATTTTCAGTTGCCTCATACTTAGTCAGATAAAGGAGTTTGGTCTGGTGTCTACCACGGTTTTCTTTCTATTAGCTAGCAAGACTTTGAGAAAAGAGTCTTTTTGGGTATATCTGAAACCAGTGTTAGTTGGCTTAAAGGCATCATTTATCTTGCTCTTCTAATGTGATTCTCTAAAGAGGTGGTATAAGCTACACTGACTTAAAACACTAAAAATATCTTTTTGTTTTCAAATGACTTTTGGCTGAAGTGCAAAGTTCATCCATTTTCATGGCATTAATATATAGCATTGGATTCTCCTGAAGTACATTTACATGTCCATTCCTCAAGAGATATTTAAATTGTTTGCATTATGTTATATGTTAACAGTGTGGAATTTAGAAATATCTCCTTTGTTTTCTCTAATGGTGGTCTATTCTCTAAGTGTTTATATTGTGCAACTTCATGATTTCAAGCGTTTTGTAGACTTGAGGAGTAAGGTACAATTTTTCATATATTTCGAAAAGATAGCTTCAGAGATAAAACGTACAGATCCAGGTTGGTCACATCTGATGTGAAGTAAATAGACCATTTCATATTTGCACTGAATTATGGGAGAAAATGATCTGTAAGTAAAAATAGTTAATTCTGTTTTTAGCATTTTTCTAAAATCATATTATTGGATAATTGAATAGAAATTTTTGTTGAAGTAAATATAATAGCTTAGTCTTTTGTATAATATATTGGAAAAAATCTCTTAAAGCGAACTTGGTGAAGGGTGGCTATGGTTAGGTATGTAAGGATGACACTAGTCCTGAGACCACAGCCGGTCTTTGGTGGTCTGGTGATCCTCAAGGTCCTTAGGCTGACCATAGTCTTCATCATCTGACCAGAAGACAAGTGCGGAAGCCCCCTAAATTATAGGTTTCTCAAGATAGCATATCTGTCTTGCTAATAGTGCACAGGGTTAACTATAGGTTTTTTGTTTGCTTGTTTGTTTTAGTTTAAGACTTACAGATTTCTCAGGAATTTGGGTGAGATAGGCCTGAAAGAGAAAACTGGTTTGGGAAGGAAAGATACAACAAACTTTTAGCACCAGCCTTTTATATTAAAGTTATATTTTCTACCTATTTCTTTTCTCCTATCTCAGTGTCATTTGAAATGATGTTTTTATTTTTGCTTTGCAAAGCTGTCATACAACTTCTGAGGAAATTTTTATCTGCTACTTAATACAACTTTCATTTTAAATTATTTTTAGTAAAATCACTGGTTTTTGTAAGATTTTGTCATAGATTGAGTTATTTCATTCCTTTAAACTCACAGCTTATACTTTAGCAAGAAGTACCCTTATTATTTTTTGTTAAAGTTAAAAATTGATTTCTGTTCTTATAACCTAGGTTATTTTTGTTACAGTGAACAATCTAGCATTTATAATAATTTTTTAGCAGCAGGAGGAACTAAATGTATGTGCATGACAATGTGTGTACACTGGAATCCCAGTTTATCCTTTAGGTATTTAGATGAAACTCTTTAGGGGTGTGACTGACTGACAGTTTTATTTTGTGGCATTTAAATTTTAAACTATATTTAAATACTGGAAACATGGTTAGGTTCTTTTTTGTATTTATTTATTCATTCCAGTATTTTAAATGCAATTTTTCAAAACTGCAGAATTGTAGAGAATGCTGTTGACACAGTCCAACTGGTGGTGATTGTGGCTCTGTGTGTGTGTGTGTGTGTGTGTGTGTGTGTGTGTGTGTGTGTGCATGCACACATGCACACAGTTGTAGTTCCTTTTTAAAATTACACACTTGCAATCCCAGTACTTGAGAGACTGAGACAGGAGGATCACAGGTTCGTGGCCAGCCTCAGCTACTTAGTAAGGCCCTCCCTGACTTAGTGAGACTCTGTTTCAAAATTAAGAATAAAAAATAGGGCCAGGGGTGTATCATGGGAGACATAGGATAAACACTTAATTCATTGTATAAAATCGGGTACACTTATATAATTTAGATTTCTGTTTGAAATATAAATATAAAGTTCTATGTAAAAAAACTTGATTCTTCTCCCCAAAAGCTTTGCAAATGTTTTAAACCTATGAGACCTGCTAAGGGATTCATTGTATTTAAATTGAAGTTGCTTCTGCCTTGTAGTAACTACCATATGGATTCTTTTTGTAAAATAAATTTCTATTTTAAGAAACTGGAAAATTATTTCTCTATTTGGAGAGAAAGTTACAGTGTTTTCCGTATTGTGGTTAAGTAGATATTTTGCTTCTTTCTCATTTATGCTAGTGGTAAGTGAAAAAGCAAGAAAGGTAGGATTTGGGAGAAACCTAAAAGATGCATTGTCTACTTTTCCTCAGTGTTTCTTCTTTTGCATATTGAGACAGACAAGGATTCAGCTGAAAGCTGTTTCCTAAAATGTAAAGTGAACACAAAGGAGGTCTTAACTCCTAGATAAAGTTGCAAAGTTCCAAGAAACAAAAGAAAGTGTAAAGCATTAAGAATCCTAATCGATAAGTCAGGGCAGGTTAGGAAGGAGCTTCTAATCCTATCTGGGAGTAATATCTATGCTAAACTCTATGTTATCTGTGTTTTAGAACCATGAGAATAGACACCTTCATGATTAATAGCAGTGTGCTGATTACAGGCATGTAATTTAGGTTTCTTAGTTTTTTTGTTTTTCAGAATGAACTCTGTGCAACACTTGTACAGGTATTACCTAAGTAATTAGCAAAATAATTTTAAATTGTTCATCTCTACCCTATACTTTTTGAGATACAATGTTTGGTGAATGGGCCTGAGGATTCTTTTCTTTTTTAAAATTATAAAATCTATTATGTCTACAAAAGCTATATGAAAAACATATGTACATTTCGAAACATATGTGCCTGCTGTCCAACATTTGAAATAAAATGTGGTATTTAACCAGTAAGTAAGCATCTACTTTAGGTCATCAATTTTTTAATATTTATTTATTTACCATAGGGAGTAAGGAGAGTAAGATCTTATAGGGGAGAGAAAGTAATCTTTTCCATACACATTGCAAGGGTCATGGCTGCCACCCTATAGTAAAAGACAGATTAACAAGAAAAAAGCATAACAAATTTGTTCCACTGAAGTTTTACATGAAATGGGACGCTTCAGAAATAAGGCCCCAAACACCCAGGAAAAACTATATTTTTATGCTAAGTCTAATGAAAGAAGTGTGGAGAAACCCAATTGGATGAAAGGAGTATATGACCTAACGGTAATAAGCTGGGGGAATGGAACTAGCAAGACCTGCCTGTTCAGATTCATTTTGGTGTTTCTGGAAGATGTTCATTCCCCACTGACCCCTTGGTATGGGTCAAGACACCTGTCACTTGTGAATCTTTAGGAAATAAGGGAGGAGATCAGAGAATGACCTTTCTAATTTCTATGACCTGCTCCAGAGAGAAAGAGGGATGGAGATAGGAGGATAGAGGAAGGTCAGAGAGACCTTTTTGCTTTTGGGACCCTCTAATCTCTTTCAGCTCAGAAATCTTCAGCTGCTAAAGTGTTATACTTTGGAAATATTCTGAGCGCCAGCAAGCTGCTTACCTTTGAGAAGTTTACATTTACTGTTTAGGACTGTGGATCATGTTTGCTACTTGGAGGCCTTAGGGTATTGTCTCACCTAATACAAAATTAAGACTTTGTGCTTCTTTTAACATAAGCATAATTAAGCTGGCATTTTAATTGTATTTTACTCATCAGGTTGAAGGATTTCAGAACCTTTTGATAGTCATTTTGAGGTCCAATGCATTATAAAGAAACATTTTAATTTTGGGTATAGAAGAAAGGTAATATGTAAAAGTGTGTGTGTGTGTGTGTGTGTGTGTGCAAATCTCTTCAAAGAAAATTTAAGAATGTCTCCTGAGCAAAGAAATTTATTACATGTGGTGAACTCTTTAAGTCATAGATGAAGGTCATGCAGTCTGAGTGTATTTAAAAAAGGTTTCCTCTCTGCTTAGAAAGCAAATGAAGCACTTATTACTAACTTTAAAAGTATAGCTGCGAGATTTTTCACTGGAGGTGAAAGATCAAGATCATCACAGTCCAAATGGAGACCAAAAGTTCAATTTCTGGCTTATCAGTGAGGCATGAAACATATCGGGGTTATTTTGCATTATCAGTGGGGAGTTGGTCTTGCTAATCAAGTGCATGAGGATAAGATTCATTGAAACATTTATAAAGTCAGTTAGAGTAGATCTGATCAGCACAGAGAGAGGACTTGGAGTGAGAAGGAAACTTGAACTGTCAGTCACTGTCTCCTTGGCAGCAGTCACCTAGCCTTTCTGTCCCTTGTTTTCTCTTCTGTTAAATGGGGTTACTGCGTTCGCTTGCAGTAGAAGGCTAATGCCATTCTGATGGAATCTTGTGTCTGTAAAAGGCCATCAGTGTTGAGCCTTCTTGGAAACTGGTAGATGTGTATTTTTCAGCCTCCCGCCTCCTGTGCTCTTTGGGAAATGGTAATAGTTTCCCCTCCTTTATAGAAGAAAGAGCAGCAATAATAGGAGCAATAGCAAGAAATTCTATGTCCTACCTACTCTTCTTCCCTACTTACTTTTGATTTCACTCTCATTTTCCAGATTGGATCAGCATTCGTAGGAGCACTAGAAAGAGAGTTGACTGTATTTGTTTTAAGTGGCTATAAAACTTGTTACATTTCTCAAGATTTTTGTGTGTAACTTAGACTTTTCTCATTTAACTCTAATGCCTTTCAATTTGCCTTCCATGTGTACCGTGCTAACTAAAAGGGTCCTCTTCATGGGGAGAATAGTGGTTTCCAGTCCCCAAGTCCAGTGACCAGCTCTCAGTTCTCATCTTCCGTGACCCACCTGCAGGCTCTGACGGCATGATCGCTCGCCTCCGGCTTCCTTCTGCTTCCCAAACATTCTTCTCTCCTAATTTTCTTCCTATATCTCTCAGCACTTTTCGTCTTGTCTGGCTCCTTCCTCATTTCAATAAGAGTATATCCCAGAGATCTGATCTCGAAATACTTTGTTTAGCCCTGCCAGATTCCCATTTCTGAGTCTTTCTCTCTATAGCTAAAGCCATGTGACCCACACTGTCAGGCCCAACCATGCCTTATCAGGATCATTCTGATCTTGGGTGAAAAGGATTTAAACAACTCTAGATTAAAACATGCTGCGGCAATGTCACCCCCTTTGCTGCTGTCCACCTGGCCTTGAGCATAGGATACCCCTGTTTTGGCATCCAAGCAACTGTTTGATTCTTGATTTTACCATTACTCACCTAGTGGTCTCAGTAAGCACTGGATCTCTCTGGTCCTTGGTTTCCTATCCAAGGAGCAATAATATTTGCACACTTATGTCATAAGATTGCTTACCAGAATGTGATGAATGTAGCAGACCTCCTTGCCAGCCATGAGGGAACACAGCAAGGAAGCATGAGGCTTGTCACTGATGATATCACTTGGTTTTCTGAGTCATTCTGGCTGCTTTTTCAGGAATTTGATCTTCTAAGTTGAGTCATTCACTGACTTCATTCATCCATTTAAAAATATATGCTGAGGGTCTGCTATAGCTTGCTTTATAGAATTTTCAGTTTAGGAAGTAATGTAAGAGAGATAAGTGGGAAACTGCAGTATGAATGTTTTGTGTTTAAATCAGTTTACAAGATGGGCATGGTTAATTTGTATATTATAATACTCATTTCCTGTTATAAGTTCTCTTCATTATTATTATTATATTCTTTTTGTATCTTGAAATACTAAGATATCCAAGATAACTCTTTTTTAGTATTTAGAACCAGAAAAAGGGGATTTGACAGATTTACAGGATGTCTTCACTTCTAGTCTAACAAACAAGTCACAAAAACAGTCAGGTACTGGGTCTCCCTTAAACAGTGCTGCGTAAACATTGAAAATTTATTACTAATCTAATTCTTTCTTCAGTATCAGAATTCTGTATATATTATAGCTAACAAAATGTCTTTTTGAGCCGATAGTGATGGCTCACACCTATAATTCCAGTACTTGGGAAGATGAGACAGGAAGATTGCAGGTTCAAGGTCAGTCTCAGCAATTTAGCAAGACCATTTCAAAATAAAAAAGTAAAAAGGGGCTGAGGATGTAACTTGGAGGTAGAATGCCCCTGGGTTCAATCCCCAGTACCGCACGCACACACAAATAATATTTTTGATAATTTAGTTTATTTTGATTAGTTACATTTTGAATATCAAATTTCCTTTGTAAGGAGGTGCCCTGTGTCCATTAGTAATTTTGAGGGAAAACTAGTCTAAATAATAAGAGCACACTTAAAACTTTCCTCTTGGCTAGTCTTATCTAATTAATGTTTGTAATTTTTGTATCTTATTATAAATAATTTGATTATTTCCAAATTCTGGGTATGTACCTTTTTAAGTTCTGTGGCATTTCCATACATGCATTACCTGCCAGTCACATGTTCATGTGTGTATATTCATGAAGTTCTTACTATTGAAAATAGGAGACTTGTTCTCAATAATTTACTGAATCGTGGAGTTAGGGAAATGTCAACAAATTAAACTTCAAAAGATAGCTTTTTCTGTTAGCACCATCTCTAACTAGCTCTGTTACCATGGATATTTTCTTTTCCAACTTTTTTTTTTTTATCAATTGTGTGTAAAAGGGCTGTTTTAGATGAAAATATTTGGGGGAAAACATATTAAGAACCTATATAAATGAGAGGAGGTAATGTCACTTTAAACTGCTTCTTGGTGAAGTATCATCTACTTTATTGAATTAATTGTATAGCTTTTCTTCTTGCTTCCTCAGTTTATTCTCTTTATGGAATTATACGCTTTTTAAATATAATACATTTTTTTTTGTAGTACTGGGGATTGAACTCAAGGGCATTCTACCTCTGAGCTACACCCCCAGCCCTATTTTTTATTCTTTATTTTGAAACAGGGTCTCACTAAGTTGCGGAGTGCCTCACTAGGTAGCTGAGGCTGGCTGCGAACCCGGATCCTCCGGTCTCAGCCTCCCAAATGCTGGGATTACAAGCGTGCGCCACCATGCCTGGCTAATATAATACATTATATATGTTATCTTTCACATGAAGACATCTGTTGTATTAAGAACATGGAGATTGTGGCGATAAGCCAAAGGATTCTGTCAGGCTTCCTCTTTGCCATGGTTCTGCAAACTTTGGAAATGACCCTCTAAACTATTGCTTGATGACAGCATCAGACTGTGTCTTCTGAGTATCTCATGAGAACATTCTGCAATAGGACGCAATAAGATTTTTAAGCCGATTACTCATGACCAAGAACACTTGGATCTAAATGAATGGTTTTAATCTATTCAGTGAGCTGAGCTGTGTTTTCATCCAGTGCCAAGATATTGAACTTCCCGAGCCCTCTAAATGATGATTTTGATTTTTACTTTTAAACATATCCCACAGTTAGAAGCTGAGAAGTTGCTCAAAATATATTTACTCTATCTGTAATTCATTCCCTCCTCTCCCTTCTTGCCTTCTCCCTTCCCCCCTCTTCCCTCTACTTTTTTTTATTTTTCCCCTGCCTTTTCCTTTTGGGAAACAAAGAAACAAACAAAAAGCCCCAAACCCATATCTGCTAACTTTATTTTGTGACCCACAGCTTGAAAAACTCTCCTCTGAACTGCAGTGGACACCGGCCATCCCCATTGCTTCTTGAGTCAGCTCCCTGGATCCTCCGCACATACTTTTTGGCCTGGGGTCTCTGCTCAGGGGGATTCCTGGCCTCCTCATATTTATAGACAGTTCCTTCAGTGTTGGCTGCCACCGCTTTGAGAACTTTGTCTTCCTCTGAATAATTCAGCCATTTGCGGTCCCCTCACTTGGCTTGCCTGTTCTTCGTACAGTGACCTCCCACCCTCATTTGTAGTAGTTGAGGCTCCATCCATCAGCCGAGGCTCAGCTCAGACACCCGTTCTCTCTCCAGAAGCTTTGTGGATGCCCCATCACAGTTCATCTCTTCTTCCTCCTACAACAGAGTTCTCTGTACTTCTGTTGTAACACTCACCCTTAATCAGATATTTCTACGTGTATTCTGCTCCCCTAGTTTTTGCATTGAATGATGTCTCAGATTAGACATATTTTCTCAGTTATGCAAATCCATTATAGAGAGCCTCTGTGGTTATTATTCAGAGAATGTGCTCAGAAGAGTTTCTGATTGAATGAGCCTTCAAATATGGACCTTGAGACAATGTTACTACAAAGTCCAATCTAATTACAGTTACATTAAGTTCACACTGGTCTGAAAATGATGAACTTGCTCCAATAGGCAGACCATGAGAGTTTAATTCTGAAAAACAGTTGGAGAAACTCTACTACATCAAGTAAATCATGTTTATGGTTTATATATAATAATTGTTGTTTAAGTGTTTAAGCTTTTCTACTTAAAATTTTTAATTTTGAGAGAGGATCTTACTAAATTGCTGAGGCTGGTCTCAAACCTGTGATCTTCCTGTCTCAGCCTCTCAAGTACTGGTATTACAGGTGTGTGCCATCACACTTTGGTATTTATTCTTTTTGTTCTTCCTAAGTTTCATATTTCCAGTTTCCCAATGATTGTCTAATTATCCACTCTTTGCTGTGTATTTGTGTATATGTTGTTAAAGGTGGTATGTAGTCATATTGTGATATGAAAAATGAGAACTGGCATAATAATTAAAAAAGAGTCCACCATGCTAAGGTAGTATGTAAAGAAAGGCATAAACTGAGAGTGGTGGCACATGCCTGTAATCTCAGTACTTGGGAGGCTGAGGTAGGAGGATCACAGGGTCAAGACCAGTCTCAGAAGCATAGTGAGAATCTCAGCAACCAATTTCAGTGAGACCATATTTCAAAAAATATAAAAAGGGCTGGTAGTGTAGCTCAGAGGTAGAATACCCCTGAGTTCAATCCCCAATTACAGAGAGAGAGAGAGAGAGAGAGAGAGAGAGAAAGAGAGAGGAAGGGAGAGAAAGAGAGAGGGAGGGAGGGAGGGAGGGAGGGAGAGAGAGAGAGAGAGAGAGAGAGAGAGAGAGAGAGA